>JAHLSL010013621.1:5861003-5887050 GCA_025920805.1 Petroica traversi | reverse complement strand
GCCGTGCCCGGCCCCTGGGCGCAACATCCCGTGGCCAGCCAGGGTTTGCCCAGGTGCTGTGGCGGGGAGAGCCCCTCCGCAAGCACTGCAAGGTGCGCCAGTGCCTCTGCCCTGGGCTTGGGAGCCAGCCCGCCCCCCGGTGCGCCATTCACCGGCACTATCGCTGCTGCAGGTGGGTCCCCGACTCCGTGCCCAGAGGCACATGGTGGAAGGTGGTGCGTGATCCTCCTACGAGGTCGACCTGACAGCATCAGGACTTTGCCGTCCCTTGCAGAGAGAGTACCACAGGCCTTGCCTTAGCTCAGAGAGCTTCTGAGCAGACAGGCGCACTGTGCCATATCCTCAGTGTGACCACCAGGTACCGCTCATCCTGAGCACTGCACGCACCCCTGCAACACGTTTTAATGTGCCAGCCTTTGCTGGCAGCCTCTGGCTGTCTCAGCAGTCCCTGGCAGATGGAGAGACAGTAACACAAAGCTGCAGGCCTTTTACTGATGGCATATGGCTTTAGAAAGCTTCTCACAGAGCTCACACTCAGACATTGGGGTCATCTGGTACCTTGGCAGCATTACAAACCTCCTCAGTGCCCTGAATGAGGAGCTTGGTAAGCAGACACCAGTACCCAACATCAAATAGCAGAGGAGGTTTCTTTGGCCAGGTCACCCCCTCAGCTAACACTGCTCTGGTCCTGTCTGATTAAGTAGAATCTGAGATAGCTAGCTCATGTACGTACTTTAGTCCCATCACTCATGGGGTAGCAGAGGCAGCTCTGGGCTGAGCTATGAGACTGTGAGACTCAGTGTGCTTCACAAGTGCGATGCTGCAGATCAGTGTAAGGGACCAAACAGAAAAGCAAACACATCCAAGCTGTAGTTAGCAATTATTAATTCCTCAAGGCAAAATATTTATCAAGAAGCTGTGTATCAATCTTAGCAGACTTAGACAAAGAAAGAAGAGGTAGAGGCCTCACAAACTCTTCCAAAAAATGTCTTGACCACTCTCAACCGAAGCAACAACAGGTGAGATAGCAGGGACTGAAATCACTGGAGCAGGAAGAATAGTGCCAAGAGAGTGAGGCAGGAACTGTGTCCTTCACTGAAAGGTAATTCCATCAAGGGGAGATCACAACCACCAAGCCAGTGACCACTTCCTCACTACAGATCCCAACTCTAGTAAAAGAGGAAACTGCATGTGTGACATCATTAGCATGCCTGTCAGGACACCTCAAGTCCTTTTGGAGAAGAAAAAGGATGCCTGTGAAAAGACCAGATCCACTGAATTCTTCAAAAATGTTGAGCAGAATTTCAGAGCCAACCAGCAACGCCTAAGAGTGATCTACATCCTTTGCTACCAGGTGTCAGCCCTGGACATTGCAGGAGACTGAGGCAATTGAGCAGATACACCACCAGACAACTGTTAAGAAGCAATGTCCACGGATGGAGCACAGGAAGGAATTCCTGTGGACACTAATTGTGGACACGAGTGCAGCAGTTGTCCTGAGCCTACCCTGCCTACAGGAATTGAGATGACTTCTGGCACCCGTCAGGATCCTAGCAGTGTGTGCTCACATTTACACATGTGCTCCAGTCCTGATTAGGCTGTAGAAGATTGCATGCAGGACTGTCAGGGAGATAGAGATGTCTTTGTTTAGGGTTATTGGGGGGAAATGTATCTTCTGCCTACAGCCCTGTCCACTGTAGGCATCTGGCTGTGCTACTCATTTGCCATTCCTGAGAGCTGTTTCAGGTGCTGACAAAGTGAATGGTTTTGTCCCCCAGTCCCCTTTGCAGTCTTAAACTGGGTGGCTGGGACTCGGGTGACCTTGGAGATTGGGGTAAATGCAACTCTCTGTCTTCTTCCCTGAGACATCTCAACTGGTCATCCAGCAGCAAGAGCCAGGCTGAGCAACTGCTGCTGACAGCCTGTGTCCACAGAAGTGGCTTGTGGCAAAAAGCACTCCCACTCAACACTTCTGCTGTGTAAAGGGTCTCCAGAGGGTCTCCAGCAGCCAAGATGCTTTCTGTTGAGATCCAGCAGCAGAAGTTGAAGCAGAGTGTGTTCTGTAACTTTCTGCCACCCCACACCATTACGTGCCAGAAATCATACCAAAAGGCAGGCTGGTGTCTCACCTGGACATCTCTTCGTGCAGAATAATGAGAAGTGGAAAGCTGCCACTCCAGCAGAGTTGGTTATGAAGGAGAGTCTGACAGCAGTGCAACCAAACATCATCACTGTTATCCAGAAACCACGTGCAGCTTCTCAACCTGTGGCAAGCCACTGGAAGAGCAGAGCCAGCACCAGTTGTCTGCATTGCAGGAGTTACTTCAGCATGGCCACATTCTTGGTGTCTATGCAGCAATGAAGAAGCACTTTACCCAGCTGGGCACAGCTCTTTGGGAGCAGGGTCCTGGCTAGCATGGAGCATTTGCAGAAGTGGATGAGAATAGACAGAAGGAAACTAGCTTTCTGCAGGGTGATGCGCTGTACAACCCTAGGAAAGGCATGGCCGGTTTGCAGAGATGATATCCTCAGGTATATTTAATTCAAGGCTAAGTTATACCAGCACACAGCCCAGTACATCAGCACTGAAGGGGAGGCACTGCAGAAAGCTCTGAACTCTGCTTTATCCCTGCCTGCAGAGGATAAGGGGCCTGACTTTTCTCTAGTAATTCTGAATGGAGACACGTGGAAGAAGCTTCTAATTAGTTATGACCAGTTAGCTTCATCTTTAACAAAAACTTCACTGATTCCTGCTTTTCCTACTGTGATTATTTCCAGCCCCATGCAGTTCACTGCCACTAACTGTGCCACATATATGGGGGCAGGTGGCATTCAACACAACAACCACCAGCACAACAACCACCAGCTTTGGGACTGATTTAAAGCACCGTTTCAATGCATCAAAACTGGAAGCATTTTCAGAGTTTGTGGCATTGGCATTTCCCAACAACGTTATTGGAAGATGCAGCAAAAAATACTAATTGGTTTTAATTTTATTTTGGAATTTTTCCTCCCTGCAAAATGTTGCCCATAGACAATACTTTTCTACTTACAAAATTACTTTGTAAAGGAAAGAAATATGGGCATTATTTTCAGCATAGAATTGTGATGTTGGGGTGAGTACAACAGAACAACATCTTACTCATTAAATAAAGGGAATAATGTAGCCTTGGAGAAGTAGACAAAAGAAGTCATGCAAAACACCAAGCAAGATACCAGCCTAGCTTTGCAAGGCTGACAAAGCAGAAGTTATGCGAAACATTGATATTGCACTTACTCAAAATGAGGGTTGAGGAATAGCCACCTAAAAAGGACACTGGACATTCAAGACAAACCCCAAAGAATCATATAAGGACTTCCAAAAAGACAGTGCAACTAGGCAAAATAAATCAATACATATACATCAAGTAAGCAGGGATAGCCAATGAATAGGTCATCAGTGTGTGATAAAAACTCACAGTTTTGAGCATTTACCCAGTGCTCAGGGCACTCAGTTAGAGGAAGGATTCTCTGAGTGATTAGCATACTGCAATTAAGAATGCTACTTTCTAGTACTCAAAACTGTGTTAGAAAGTTTTTATCTGGCTGATTTTGGTATTACAAGGGGGCTTGAAATTTAATTCTGCTTACCCTGAATATTGCTGCAAGTCTCCAAGCTCCTACAGCTTGACGCCAAAATGTGCCAGAGATTCTGTGTCATGAAAATTAAGCTCATAATCTGAGTAGAATCTGATCCAACAGCTGATCAAAGGCAGACTTTGCACTTTGCAGGAAGCTGTCATTTAATAACAAGGAGAAATAGGGACTTCGTCTCAAAGGTAGTGGACCATGTGACCAAAGCAAACATCTGGCTGCAGCAAGGCAGGGGACCTCTCACCCCATATGGTTAGGGATGCCTTCGCTTCCACTGAATAACCTTGGGTGCTGTTTTCCCCTCTGGAGAGCTCCTGAGGTTGAGCAGAAATCACACAGAAAATCTCATGATGTAGCATCTCTGTGCAGGCCACAGCCTCTCACTGAACTCTAGGAAAGGGTTAAATTATCTGGGCTGGCATTATATTATATCAGCTCCAGCACTGTGGCTCCATCACGGGAAAGTGGTTTGTCTTCTTGCGCTTGGCATGTCCCTAGACCAAACAGGGTTAATGTTTTGTAAAGGAGATCTTAGTTCTGGGAGACAGCTGGAGAAGTCTCAGCCTTGTCTCAGGACACAAGTGAGCTCTCAAATGGGAAGAGAGGCCAGGCCTTGTGTCTGTGATGTAGCAGGCAGTTGTCCAGCCTGCAAACTGCAAGAGAAACCCAGCACTGTGGTATGGCTCCTGCTACAGGGTGTTGTCTCTTTCCACTCACCCACGGAAAATGCCTTGCCCCTTAGCTCTCACCTTCACCCTGGATGATAAACTCAAGCTTTGTCTAAACATTAACCCAGAAAAAACCTCCCCAGCAGTGCCTCTTATCATGGCAGTGTGCCAGAAATACAGAGCTTAGCCACAGCGTATGAAGGTACAGATCCTGCCAGCCCAACACCACCCAGGCCGAAAATGGGTGAAAAGGGAAGCTTCACAGCCTCTTCTTGTTGGCAGCTCAGGGACTTACTGAGCCAGCAGTGGCTTTATGTGTGTTTGGCACCACTCCACAAATTTATCCTCTCAAACCCTATAAACTTTTGGTGGCCACAAGATCCTGAAATAAAGTGAACTACAAATTAATGGCACATCACAGGGAGGAGGATAGGTGTGGAAATCAAAACTATCCTTTTTAGCATTGAAGCTGGTAGCCCAAAGTTTATGTTAATGCAGAGACAGAAAGCTTAATTTCACAAGTAATGTTATGCATACAGCAAAGCTCAGCAAAGACTAGCTCTGGATAGAAAGACACCTGTTTTATCCGCAGGTGCCAGCACAGGCAGGAGGAGCTGCTGCGCTGCATAATCAGGTCAAACTTTCCCAGCCAGACAGCTGGCAATGGCAGCACAAATCATTCTTAAGTACTTCATGCAGAGGTAGCCAAGAGGTTCAAAAGGCCCATGGCACTGACTGATAGTCATTGCAGGTCTTGCAGAGGCCTGAGGGATTTGCACAAAGCTAACCTCTGGCCCAACTGGAATTTTGTGACCTGAGTTCAGCACTTTTCAGTATCGCTGAAGTTTGTGAAGCAGAAGGGAAGTAGATGAGGGCCCATGAGGACATGTGAGTTTGGCTCCAAGGTGCAGATCTGTATAGGCCTTGCAGATTCTCCTGCATCCACCACAGTTTAATAAAGGATCACCACAAGCGATTGGTTATCAATATGACTAGAGGAAATGGCTCTCAGCTATCACATGTGGATCAAAACCAAGAGCTGAGGAAGACACAAAAGAAACTTATAAAAACCCTCCTTCCCTTCCAATTTCCAATTAAAAATTATTTTCAGAATTCCCCGTCAGGGTCAATACCTTGATCCTTGTGTCACTTTGGAAGAGTTCATGTATCACATAGACCAATGTTTATTATATACTGTAGACACATGTCAGGCTGTGGTTTAGTCTAACAATACATGTTTCAAATACCTCTTTTAAGAAACATAAGGGCAAGTCAGAAGGAAAGATTTTTAAGCTGCTGCAGAAAGCTCTACGAAATAAAATTATAAGTAAATTTCTAATTTTCATAATCTTGATTTAGAAGATAATGTCTGTTACAACAGCAAAACTCTGTGTGCACCCAAGAACATAAGAGTATAAATAAATTAGATTAGCATTATCATCTGTGAAAAAAAACCTTCTGCCTTTTAGATTTCACTAGCTAAGTGGCATAGTTTTTAAATTAGTTCTTTTTTTTTTTTTATATTGTAGTAGGCTTCATTGTAGACTTTCAGTGTGTGAGCTCTCGGTAACATTCAGGGGATCTATCCACTCTGCCCAAAGTTTCACTTCCAATTTGTTTACTTCTCTACTGTGTAGCCTCCACAGGTCTCTCCCATCTCAGTCTTCTATAATTCATTGAAACTGGCTGACTTGTCCAGTGAGCCAGACCATGTGTCCCAGGTATACAGGCACTGTATCCCCTTGAGACTGTCATTTTGGCTATAGCCCACAGGGCTGAGAACACTGTGGGCTATAAATGCCTCCTTTTCCTTCCTCTGCAAGCACTGACAGCTTGAAGGGTTGGGTTATCAACAACAAGACGTTTAAAGAATCTACTTGGGTTCAAGGTCAGTCTGAAAACATAGAGCAGAGCTCCCCTTATAGCAGGGTCTGCTGCATGCTGTCAGCGCCAGCACTGCAGGCACCTGGAATAATGCACTGCTCAGCAGGAAAGTGGGGCAGCAGAACCTGGCATCCTGTTAAGGAAAAGAAGTTGTATTTATCTTAATTCTTGACTCATCCTGGGTCTGTGGGGGGCTGAGCTGTTACAGGCAGGGTATCTAGCCAGGGGGATGGGTGAGCCTGGGAGGCAGGAGAAAAGGCTATCAGGCCCCATTCCCTGAGGCAGATAGAGCAGCTCTGTGTGCTAGACCCATGGAGGCCAGCTCCTTGGTTCAGGGGACATAAAAGTTTTTTTCTAAAGAATATCAAGTCATCTTTTGTCAAGTTGTCTTTTGTCACCTTGTTCCCGGGGTTTTCAGGTTCACTACTACCCATATGCTATGGATAAAACACCTTCAATATCATAAACTCCTCCAGAAAAGAGGAGTTCCATTCATCCTATAATGAATGGAAGTCAGAGACAAGGATATCAACATTAAAACCCAGCACAGGCCAGGAATGAGGCTATCAGAAAACCCAGTCATCCCCAGTAAAAGTCCACATAACACCAGGCCCTGCCTGCAGGCAGGCTGTGGGTGATTTCACATAGAAATGAGAGTTCCTCTGTTGAGCAAACTCACCAACACAGTGATGCCAGGGCCTCAATGCTAAACAATGGCGAGAGAAAGCTCCCAACATTTCCCAGCCAAGCAGGAGACACACCTTGTGCTCCCATGAACTTCCACAGGAACCAAACCAGAGAAGCAACTCTACTCTTTCACAAACTCTTTCCTTGACCCTGCCTGAGTCCCATGGGATGATGTCCTCCAACTGTTCTTAAAGTTAACTGAAGTCCACAGACTTAACACTCATCTGGAGACTTGATCAGTGTCTGTGTCTTGATCAGTAACAATGTTAAATACACACTCTCCTGGCAGGCTAGACACTGACGGCACCCTGCCCTCAAAGAGCAGGTTTTCTTCCTGACCAATTCAGAAGCTTTAGGTACTAATGAGGGAGTGTTCTCAGTTCATTATTTCTGAAGATTTTACGTGTACATAAAGACCTCATTCAAGCCTCCACCAGAAAATGTATAGAAGCCCTGATTGCTTGGGTCTTTTTTGCCATGTTAGTTTCTGTCATGACCCCACAACTGTTATTTCCTCTGCCCCCTCAACTGTAATCCTGAACTGCACAGGACAGGATGGGCTAAATGGGAAGAAGTACAGAGGAGGATAAAGCTCCTCTGACACCTTCCAATCCATTATAAAGTCTGACTTGGTCTCCAGATGGTCACATAACTACAGCCTTGCTTATTGGGGCAGTTGAACACCTGTGACCACACTTCCCCCTCTGGTTTATTTCTTACTGACAGGTGCTACTGATGACCCTCTGCAAGATGAGAGGGAAGTGATGACCAACTCTCTTTTTGCTAGATATCTTCTTCCTCTTCACTAGCAACCTCCTTCATGTCCTGAGGTCCGTGCTCTGCTCTCTCTTTTACATAGGCTGCCTTGATCTGTTCAAGTTCGCACAGCTCCGCCTCCAGCTCTTCCCTGTGCATTGACCGACGGTTCCTCAGCAGTTTCATGGGGAAGGGGTTTAAGTCATTGAAGGCGATGTTCATCAGCTTCCTACAAGAGAAAGGACAGCTCTGGTCAAGTTATGTACTAGCTGGTAACAGATATACCAAGAGCATTCTGGGGTATGAAGAAAGTAGGGCCTCAGACTTCAGCTCTCTGAGCTTAGAAGTCACCAACTAGCAAAGTCTTACAGGAATTCTTTCCCACACAAACACCAACCCAAGCAGTACTTCACTTTCACTTATACCATCCCACCTTTTAAGGTACCAGTGTGCAGCCATCGTTTAGGAGACAATGGATCAGATGTCAATTCTGATGGCCTGTCAGGGAGGAATGTTCCTGATCACAGGAGCTCTTCTGATCACAGAAATCTTCATCTCAGGCACATGTTGCCATAAAGGTCAGGGGTTGTGCTGTGTTCCCAAAAGCCCCAACTACAGCTGAGAGAAACCCAGCAACCAGCAGCACAAGTACCAGCTGCTACAAAAAGGAGGCTGACCCAGACTTTCTGGCTTGCTCTGCTGTAGCATGCCTTTGCCCAAGCAAAAAAGATTTTAAATAATGCTATGAAGGGGAAGTAAAAAAGAGACAAATGGATCTATGTCCCACAGACCTGTCAATGTATATGCATTTCTCTTAAAAAACTAGTCACAACTCTTGTTAAGCTCACCTAACAGGCAAGCAAATTCAAATACACAATGGAAACCTCTCTCCAACTCAGAGTCCTACCTGCCATCTGTGATCATCCTTGTAAAAAAACGTAGGTACTGGTAGATCTCCACACTGTCATGAATTCTTAGGATTTCCTCCTCGTTGTATTTAAAAATCGCAAGAGCATAGCGGAAAATGACCTGGAGGGTTGAAAGGTATTTGAGTGGATAAAGTTTTAAGGAACTGAAGGGCCAGGCCATCCTGGCATAAAAGATGGTGTCATGCACACAGCACTGCAGTACATATTAGACCCAGGGTTACTCCTGCTCCCAACAGTCTATACCTGGGCAGGCCTAAATGAGCACAGAGCTAATCTCAAGGGAATGACCATCTGTTAGCCAACTTGCAAACCCAGAGAATACCAGGCTGTACAAAAGGTTCCCACAATGATTTCACAGGAGTTCTCCAGTTCTTCCTATGCACAGGGACAATGCAGGACTCACGTTTTCAGATATCTTATGCTCCCTTAGTCTCTAATACTCCTAGTTGTGTCACAGAGCAGGAGACACCCCGGCCTATCAGGGAGATATTTTTGTAGCACAACTACCGGCTAAAAAGTACCAAGTGCACAGGATCAGGGACCAGCAGCAAGTACACAGAAAACACAGAGGCTTGGAGACATCAAGGCATGCCACCAAACAGGCAGGATAGGACAAGCAGCTCAACCTCACATATCTTTGATAGATGTGTATGCCCATCACCCTGTCACCATGTCACAGAAGTGGTGCAGATGGGAGTAAGGCCTAGAGATTTGCACCTTAGTTCCCTCATACAAGAAGGCATCCCACACTCGCAGGAGAATGTCGCTGACCAGGCTGTCCACAAAGGCCACCAGAAACCAGTTGAAGGTGATGAGTGAGACATCAATTCGATACTGTTCAAAATGAGTCATGAGGCGAGGCAGCTTCTCGGACAGGAAGTCTTTGAAGACTCTCTGATCTACCTAAAATTGACAAAAAAGAAAATAATGAAGTCCTCGTCAAGTGCAGTCCTGCTGTTGGAGGAGAGGAGATGTGCAACAGGACAATGGTCCTTGCATGTCAGGGTCATCACTGGTGCTGCCTTTTAGTGACCCACAGCCTGGGAAGAGGTGAGAATCCTTTGTTTCCAAACCCTTCAAACTCATTGCCCAGTGTACTTGTATGCAGCATCCAGCACAAGGCATGGAGCTGAAACAGGGCAAGGTACAAGCAGAGAAACATACATTCTTCTCACTCAAAGAATCATATTCCTTCACAACCTTAAAGTCAAGAGGGAAAATCTGACACATCTTCCTGCATTGACTTACCAGGATTTTCTGTGATACCTTGAGCATCCATTTGAATGACAGGCATTAAAACCTGACCAGGTCTGAATGACCCTTCATGGCCCAACAGACTGAACACCTCGAATACCTCTGACTTTGCAAGAGGGACCTGTTCTTCTCACTTAAGTTTCTCTTTGTGGTCTGAGTACTGTCTGTGCTTTGCTTCTGGTTGCATGAGCCAAAACACAGAAAGGCAGTCAGTGAGATCCTTGATCCAGGTTTATGAAGATTTCATCTCAGCAGAGCTGTGCTTTCTGGAGGGTAAGTGCTAAAGAGCAGAATTGTTTAAGGCTTCCCTCTGCCATATCATATTAATGCCCCAGCTGTGTCACCCTATTTAGCTGTGGCACAGTGGTACAAACTATATAGGTGATATGCTTTGTCTTTAAAATCTGCAATTTTAAGTTTTCCAGCTGGATCACTTTATCAAGCCAACCCACAAAGCACCCCCTAGATGTTCCTCTTTACATGGGTCTTGGCTAGAGTTTCAGATACCAACTATGAGGTCAGAAATTCTTTCTAAAGAAGACTCTCAGCTGACAGTGTTTTCTCACCAAATGTAGGCGAGCCTCTTCAGTCTGTCATATTTTCACTGTCAGTCTCTACTTGTTGAGTATTGAGTGCTATTAAATCCTACAGCTAACATAACCTCCTCTGGATAGACATTTTGCTATCTTGTTTCCCCAGTCTGTGGGTTGGCCTCTCCACCACCACATCACTGTCCCAGTAAACAAATCAACAAATCAGTTTAAAAAAAAAAATCAATCACATTGATCAAATCAATCAACAAATCAATCAAATTGTTGTTAATCAACAAATTCAGTGGCAAAATCAGTCACTCTCAACTACTGACCTGTGAAGCCTCCTCTGTTGTGGGCCCACAGGTAAAACCAACCCTCTTACCTCTGAAAGGACCACACACAACAGAGACACCAAGGTCACAGCCAAGCTTACCAGACTGGTAAGCTTATCCAACACAAGACATGCTGTCTACCTTGAAATTCAGTGATTTTGAATCAGGTGGGTAAGTTAGCTGCAGCACAACATTTGACATCAAAAGGCCAGAATTTTTTCTAATCTATGGGGCAGAGAGCCCCATAGTGAGAACTAACACCATGTTTGAGTATGAACTGAGGCAAATACATTGAATATAAAAATATCAGTATTTTCATCCACATGTACATGGCACTCCAAAGATAGAGTGCAGCTTCAAAAAAAATCATCTGAAGGGCTGAAAAATGGTACATTCTTCATAGTAAGTCCACACATACCAGAGTTTGCTGCTTCACCTCTATTAAGACTTCTTTAAAATAAGTAACTGGGCAATTAATGGGCACTTTCCTTCTGAGTAACCTAACTTTTCATTTTATTACTCAGAAGTGGTACCTCATTTCCTGGAGTTGGTGACTAATATTACTGCTCTGTATGTGCTGCTCATGTCAGTGTACAATTTTGTACTCTCAAAGTCTCCAATACCTCTGCAATGGAAGGGATTGCAAGGTGGTATCACTGTACGGTAAGAAATCAAACATGCAGCAGGTTGACTACTCACTCTTAAATTACTGTAAGTCACTGAATGAAAGTCCAAGCAGCTGTGAGGGTGCTCAGCTCACCTGTGATGTTATTAGTGTGTCACTGTAGTAGTCTGCTGGCATTAGGTTCTCCACAATATAGACTAGACACCAGAAAGCACTTTCCTCATCTTCCAGGACCAGGAGAGCAACAGCTGCCAATCTGTGATGAACAAGCCATGGTGAGGGAATTCAGTACTGCAAGAGGAGTCATCAACGCAGGAACTGATGAATACACGGCTTCTTTTTGCATGTCTCCATTGGCATCCAAAATACCAAATGTAGCAAGACAGTCAGACAGAGGCAAGTGATCTGTTTCTGAAGGAACCACAGGGAGATGATTTTCTTTCCCATGTGGCTCTGTCACAACATAGGGAACTGTTGTGACAAAGACAGGTTTACCAACTAATAAAACGTTCTGTAGATCTGCCAAAGTTAGTAGTGTGCTGATTTGGGCTATTTCAATACAGGAAGGAAGTCACTCAAAGGTATTCCATATTATGTGATAAAGTTCACCTCTCCGTACATTCTTTTACAGCCCCAACCTCTTTTTCATCTCCGACTTACACCTTTTTAGACAGACTGGAAAGATGATACCTTATATTAAGGGCTCTCTGGAGGAAAGTTTCTATAATCTTTCTGAAGACCATCCAAAGATCATTAGGAATAAATAGCTTACATAGGCTTACCTCATATGAAAAGGTCAAATTAGAAATTCCCTTCTTACAGCTAATGCTTGATGCTTGGCAGCACAGTTCTAAGAAATTTAGGTACATCTTTCCTATAGCCTTCATTGGGAAGTGAAAGAAGCTTTTATATTCTCTCAAGTTCTCTTTTCCAGACAGAAGAGCCCTGGTTTCCTCAGTCTCTCCTTGTGTCATTTGCTGCAACTCCCTCGCATGTTAACACTTCCCAACATTTCCTCCAACTGTTCTTAGCAAAAAAGGGAATCACCAGGGTGTTCTTCTGCTTTACCACTTTACATTAATACTTAAAAATTCAGCCCCAGCCTTGTGGTGTTATTCTGGGATTGCTACACTCTTCCTCCTATAGCTGTTCCTTCCTATTCTGTAACTATAGAGATGACATACAAGTCCATTCTGCTGCTTGCTGGATCCCAGTAACAACAGTGGATGAAAGAAAAAGACACCAAATGCA
The DNA here is from genome assembly GCA_025920805.1 of Petroica traversi. NCBI lineage: Eukaryota > Metazoa > Chordata > Aves > Passeriformes > Petroicidae > Petroica > Petroica traversi. Next base: position 5,874,498 of record JAHLSL010013621.1, on the reverse strand, counting down.
TAATTCTGCAAGTAAATACCTAGAGCTAGGACAGAACTGTAGAGAGGCAAGAGCCTGGGACTGCTTGAATCACAGCCTAGAGTATGTGTCTACACCTTTTCAGTGCCATCTCATGAAGAAGCAGCTCAGCTGGCTCCTCACCTGTTCAATCCCTGGCAGTACCCAATGGCAGGATTGTGCCAGGAGAATGCCAGTAACACCCTCCGGAGCTTGGGGATGAGCTGGGAGGTGGGAGAGGAGAAATGCTTGTTGTTGGTCAGGGTGCGGGGCAGGTCCAGCTCAATCTGCCGGCAGGCCGGGTGCTCGGTGCTCCTGCTCTGCTCCAGCAGCCGCTGGTAGTGGCCAGGCACAGGGCTGCAGTGCCGGCTCACCATCCACCGCCACACCCTCTGACGGTGCTCCACGGGAATGCCACTGCGGATTAGACTCTTCAGCTCTGCACAGGGGCTTAGCTCTCCAATGCTCTTCCATCTGTCACGGAGGGGCTTCTCCACTATTTCCTGGCTCCGCAATTTGTTGGACTTTATCTCTAGGGCTTGTATTTTGGCCAGGAGTTTCCAATCCTCGATTTCATAGTCAGGAACAGTCATAAACCCGTACTCATCGTACTCGCTGGAGGGACACAAGGCAATGTTAAGTTCAGATGACAGTCCTGGTACCTGTGTCAAGGTCATGCCAGCTGCAGCCTGCTGCCAGGCTCAAATCACCCATGCCAGAGCACAAGTACTTGTGGGCATGCACCCCCCATCCCCCCTCCTGTTCCACGCTGCACTGGGATCTGAGAAATGCTTGTTAGGCCTCACCTTCACATTGTTGTGCTGTTGCTTAATATTAAATCTGGGTTTTGCTGATACCCTTGTTAGTGACTTTTTTTAAGTGATCTCAAACACTCATTTGTAACAGTACTCCTCCTTCACCTCTCTGGAGCTGCATGTGACAGCCCACCTCAGAGCCGTGAAGACTAATGACAGCCTGCAGCACTGGCATACACACACCAACTCAAGTGTAACTTCACTCTGAGCTGCAGGCCAACCTCATCAGAGCCCTCTCAGCCCCTAAGGAAATACAGAGCTCACCCTGTGTGCCTTCTCCCCGCCACATCTTAGTACAGACAGTTCTGCAGGAGTGGACTGCAAAGGCATTGGAGCATCAGATCAAGGAACAGAGATCCACAGTCCCTTCTGATGTCTCCCGGTACACAGTGTAAAACTCTTACTGATCAGAAAACACAGGAGTACAGTTAGTACAACCTGTTGAGGGCTTGTACACCACCTGTCCACAGGGTGGGTTACTTGTAAGGCATCATCATGTCCTTGATGAAGGGACCAAGCCTGGCCTAGGGGGTCTCATCTCCAAAGCTACTGGAGAGTCTGTGAGACTGACCAAACAGATAAAATGGGAACTGCTACAGAACAGGGGCCCTGACTGTGCAAAAACGCATAAACACAAAAACAGGTCCCTGCTATAAAATGTTCTTAGATGTATCTTGCCTACATACTTTCCTTTGCAGACTGGCTTCTACAAAGCTGTGAATATCCCCATGCTCTCAACTCTTACCTTACAGGATTCAAGTTAAAACCTTCTTCTGCTTCTTCCTTCACATCCCACTGGAGAGCTTCCTGGATGAGGTTCTTCACCAAGTCAGCATATGAGTTGGGCAGGCCAGGCACAACCTCCTGCAGCTTTCTCAGGACTGTCAGGTATTTGCTCTCCATCTGGCAGTTGCTTGCTTGCAGGCAGGCACACTGATGGGGGAACAAGAAGGAAAGAGCTTGCTCAGTGGTAGTCCTTCCTGCATTGCCACTGCTCTCTCTCTACTGGCCTGGTCTGCACATGAAGTAAAGACTTCTGAAGAGCAAAGCCCCAGGAAACACATTTAGTAGTTTTCCACAGTCAGTGGAATTGCAGCCATGAGTGAATCACCACAATCTATGAATAAGTGCAAACTGCAGTAGCTATCATGCAACAGAAGTTGCTTATTGAGTGGGAAACCCACTGCATCATCACACTTTAACTACTGCATTGCATGAGTGGATGGCCACAGCCCACCAGCTCAACTAAGGACACAGTCAAAGAGCCAGCATTCCCTCTGAGTTCTTTGCAGTCTTTTTCCCTCATCCTTAGACAAGTTCTCTACACCACATTGAGCTGTATCCTGATAAGGCATACTGCTCCTGAGTCTGAGCTGTAAGTATACCGTCTGCAGAATACAGGCAGCACCACAGACCAGGTAACCACATGCCCCTCAGCAACCCCAGTCCTATGCCACTTGTACGCATAATTTCTGATGCACAGGAAGCCCAACTGCGGTCAAACAGCAGGACAGTACCTGCCACCACCATAGTCCTGGGCACAGAACGCAGTAAAAAATGAATGAGGATTATTTATCCACTCCACAAGTAGGGAACTGAGGCCACACAGGTGACAAGACTCACCCAGTGTCTCACAGGAAGCACAGTGAAGATTCCTGTTCAGTGGGAAGCAGAATTGGAAAAAAGAACAAAACCACAGAGAGAATTAGGTTGCATATAGAGTGGATAGAAAAGAAGAGGGTTTCTTTCATACTACCACTTTAATCATCACTTTGCATCATACATGAGCATATTGGCCTCATGTGATTACTTCCTTTTGGAAGTATGAGAGAGCAGTAAGCTAGAAGGAAGGCAGGGTTTCAAAGATCTAGAAAGCAAACACATGTAAGAATGTCAATAACACCCAGAAGCAGCTTTTTGCCCCATCCCGGAATCCATGACTGTGAAGACATATTTGTAGTGGTGCATTCCTCCATCTGAGGCCATACTATGATCTCAGAAATGCTTGTTAGGCCTCAGTCTTGATGAACAGCACCGAGCAAACTTCTTGGGCTTATCAGAGACATTGTTGCTCCCAGGAATGGGTGCTGTCTAATTAGCTTCTGTTTTTAACAAACACCTTGGAAACCTTTTTTCTTTCAAATCCAAGTGGACTAAAGACAATTGTCCTGTGAACTTATAAACAGTGGTCCTACGTGAGACCCTTTGAGCTCTCCTGGACCACAGTGAGCTTGTCACAACAAGCAACCTCCCTCTGAGTGGGGCCTCTCAGACCCAGAGAACTCTCAGATTTTCTGTACTTGAAGGACCACTGCCAAACAATACTGACAAAGCCTGGCCGATACCCCCACTCCTCGAGGCTCAGCCCTTTGCCTGTTGAGAAAATGCAGACATCTGACATGAGCACTTCACTGAGCTCAAGGCAGAATTTTCACAGGGACCTTGTACATACTCTGAGTGAGTGTGAATATGCTACAGAAACTGTACCTGGAATCTTAGATCATTAAGTATTTTAGGTTGGTAAGTAAACTAGGCCTATAAGTGAGGTACTGTTGTGATTGCAGTAAATTCCACTTTCAATCTTTCGTAATTGTTTAAATTCAGTTTAAATTGTTTAAGTGCTATAAAAATCTTTAGGCCCAAATTATTGTTCAAGTCCAGAGTTAAGTTTTGCTAATCTTGTGGCTCAATGGGAGGGCCTCCCTTATTCCTTTTATGCTAAACCTTTCCCATTCTTACCCTTTCCCATCCCCAGCTTCCACACATATTTTTAATTTTTTTTTAGTTTTAGATTGACTGATTATGGGTATTAGTACTATTTTATCTTTGTATGCTTTAACCATCTAGTAAGGAGTAGAGCGAACCTCGGCAATGAGTTTTGCCATGCTTTCACTTCAAACCTGCTTTGCCTAACCTTTGCCAGTGCTACTTTAAGCAATCTAAGACTCTTCATAACAATACCTTAAAACCCAGGGAAGTAAATCCTAGCAAAACCACCAGACAAATGCCAGCACCCACCTCCAGCCTTGAAAATGTTTCAGGACCAGAAAATATGATTAGATAAATCTGAGAGTAACCAGGTTTTGCCCACTTATGTAGCTAGAAATAAAAATACAACTTAGGAAAACATAGGAATTCTGGTCTGCAGGACTTGAAGTGTGCTACCATCTGGCAGTGCCAAGTCCAGCAGAGAAACCATGACTGAATGGAGCCAGGACTCAGTTTGTCAGCTCTCAGGAAACTTTTCTGATTGCCTACATAGTGTTGCTTTTTTATTTGCATAGCTGAAATGCAGAAATCTGGGTTAACTTTCAGCACCTTTAAGACTGATCTTCATGGGTATTTTACTTGTGTTGAAGGATTAAAATTATAATGTCTAATTTGGGAACAGCACAAAGCAGTAAAGAGGTCACATTAAAAAATCACAAGAAAGCTTATTCCTTGTGGGAAAAAATCTATTCCGTTGCCAACTTTGAAAATAAATTAGTAACAGTTCATACCACGAGAAAAGGTCATTTGGCCTTACCTTCATCAGAAGGGCTTTTTCATTCTCAGCAACACTTGTCCACAGTCGAGAAACCTGGTGGATCTCTGAATTGAGAAACTGGTTCTGGGTTTTGTATGCATCAATATCATCCTGTCATGAAGCAAAACAGTGACACAAGGAGAGTTCTTAGGGGCTTGAAAGCCTTCCAATTTCAGGGACATCAGATTATGTTAAGGACAATAAAATATCTCCAGAATTCTGTGTTATGAGGAGCAGACAGGAATCCCCAGTACAAATATTGCTTACAAAGAAAATCAAGACACATTATTGTCATGCATCAACAAGACATTTGAAAACGCTAAATGTATATATATATATACTTTAAAAACACAGAGAGATCTGGGTAATATAAAGCCAGAGATGCAAGTAAATAAGATGAAGAATATATGTGTTTTGTTTGGGTTTTGTTTGGTTGATTTGTTTAATTTTGGTTGGTTTACTTTTTTTTTTTTAATGAAATAAATCTCAGCCCCATGGCTGGTAGTAAAAATGAATACTCTCCACAGCAAGTGGCTCTTTTGGCAATTCTCCACCTCACACTAACCTGTAATTACAGCTGTGCACACAGAGACATACAACAGGCTGCATCTGAAAGAACCAGGATGTATTGGGAAACTGTTTGCAAGACAGAAACACAGAGCAACCAAGTAAGAGAAGGCAGCAAGTCAGGCTGCAGCTGTGAAACAAAAGAAAGAAATGAAAGTGGCAGGCACTGAATGATGACAGGACGTCAAACAAAACAGGCTCTAAGCTGAAGCTGAAACTGACCCAGATGCTTTTCAGTATCCTATTGGCATCAGCTGAGCCCCTTCCAGCCTTCCTCTCATTTGGAGGCAGATGGAGCAACCAGCAGAAGTATATTCTGTGCTTACCACAAAGGGCATAAAAACAGGCCCAAAAGACCTGTGCCATATCACACACCTTCAGATGCTCAATCTCCTCCTGCTGCTTATACAGTGTCTCCACAGCGATAGTGTTGGCTTCTTGTAGGGGGTCTGAGAGCTCTCGGGCCATCTGCTCTGTCAAGGTCATGATGACTTCCTGTTTGGCATGGTTCTTCTCCATCAGAAGCTGCACGTGTTCCTTGAGCTCCTGGATATGACTGTCTCTCAAAGTCAGTATCTGCTCCAGCTCCTTCTTTTCTTGTTCAAGAGCTTCCAGTCGACTTGTCAGATCTGCAATTTGTCTCACTTTGTGGCGCACCAGCTCCAGCCTGTCCTTATCTTCTGTTGCAGTGAGATACATGCTAGATACTCGCTTCTCCTGCTGGGCTGCCTCCAGAGCTTTGTGGAGAAGTTTGACCAGTTCCTGGAAAGGGAATGCAAAGTCATCACATCACTATGCTGTCCAGGGCAATGGCAGTAGGGACAGCATAGACCCAACAGTGAAATATCTTGAAATTGATGTTTCAATATCAGAAAGAAAACAATGCAGAAATCTTGAAACCATAGTGACACCACAGTGAGAAATTCTGCTCTCAGAGCTGGGCCGGAAAGGTCTCTGCAGCAGGTCACAGATGACTTGGTGTGGATTGCTGGCAGAAAAGCTGCTGGCCACACTGTCTGAACTCTGGTTTTCCTACAATCATTCTTGGGAGGCCCAGCAGAGAGCATGGAGATCTTGTCGGCAGTGTGGTAAAATGGGAGGGAATTAATGCAGTCTGCAACTACCTGTGCTACCAGAAGGAAACTGCAGCATCCATTTTAACCTTCCTTCTTCCAGAGTCCTTCCTGACTCTACCCTGCATGAATGCATGGAACCTTGCTGCAGCAACATGTTGCTGATTCAGGCTCTGAATCAGTCTCTCAGAGACTTAAGAAAACAAATCAAGGATGCAGGACTGCCCAACATGGGACCTGGTTCTCCTGCCTCTTCTGCTGGAAGAGCTACCAGCATCATTAGCACAGAACCTGGCATTGCTCCATGCTTTGAAGAACAGTATCATTCATGAGAGACAGCCTTTGCAGTGATCCATGCCCTGACTTCTGCAGTCAAATCACATCTTAAAGGTGGGTCGCTGTTCAAAAAGAATGACCTGCTGTTAACAGCATGACTCCACCTGGCAGTTCCCACCAGTGACAAAGTGCCTATTCAGGACTGTATTTAGTGAGCAATAGAGATGCACAAGCAAGACAACAGCAGAGCACATTTGGATTTGTTTTACCTCCCTCCTACCCCTAGCTGCACTTCCTAGAAATGGCTGAGGCTCTTCCTTTGTGCTGGGCACACTCAGGCACACACCAGGAGCTTCAAGTGGTCTCCAGTTAGTTAGTGGTCTCCAGAAACGCTGAGCATTACTCAGTGCTTTTACACACCAATGTGTAAGGGAGTCTGAGACCAGCCTCAGGGCTCTGACCCATAGAAACAGCAGTCTCTTCACCACACTCACCTTCTGTGACTTGACTTCTTCTGTGAGTGTCAGAATCTGTTGCTGAAGGACACTCACTTTGTCCACTGAGTTCTTCTCCCTGGACAGTTCTTCAGAGCTTGGGAAGCCACTGTTCATCCACCTGGCTTTCCTAATCCAGTTCAGCCTGGGCCCTGTCCTCCCATCTTCCAAGGTGCCCTCCTTAACTGTGGAGAGATAGATTTAATTTACACAGAATTGCTTTGCTACTATGGCCTCCCAAGCGTTGCTACGGTGGACTCACAACAGTTCTCCAGAGAAGGCTGACATACAGGACAAGGAAAATTGACCCACAGGACTGAAGTCAAAACAGCACAGATCAGACCCTGATATGCCCACAATAAACAAAGCTGTACCTGTTAACCCACTGTGCACTCTGCTCATCAATGATGAGCAAGTGGAAGTTACCACCATGGAAAGGTATGCATGCACACTTAGCCTGTGACTGTGCAGCAATTACACTTTTACATCAAAGAAATAAATCTGGCACCATGACGATTTTTTTTTTTTGCCTCTGCAGAAGGTTCCAGAGGTAGAAGATAGAGACAGATGAAGCCTGAAGCCAGCCAGAGTCAGTCTTGTGGCAACAACACAGGAAGAGACTCGAGACAATGTAACACAGTTTTCATAATTGACAACTTCCCACCATCTCCTTTTCATTCATCTAATCCCTGATAGAAAGCATCATACTCAGACCAGTTTACACAGCTCAGTAACAATCACCTGCACATCCTGCCTCCACTTCTGCCTCTTGCTCCTCTTCCACGTTCCCAGGATGCTCTTGGAATTCATCAAAGCTAAAGACATTCACGTTGCTCCCCCAGAGCTGTTTGGAGCCACAAATATTGTAGACTGTGTTTCTAAAACAGGAAGAGATCAAGACAGCCCTAGTGAACAGAAATCATGATCTCTGCAGCCAGCCAGTGCATATTCAAACTATTCAATGCCTTAGTTCCCCTTACTTCCCACTCCTCCTTCCAACCTATCTCCTTCATGTGTGAGAAAATGTACTCTTTGTAGAGTTGGTGGATTTAAGGAGGGCAAGATTGTTACTGGTGTAAACCAGGAAAATGCCACAAAATCAGTACAGCACAGCAATGTAAAATCAGATGATCTTTCCCCATGTGCTTGAGTTCTATACATAAACACATCAAATCAAAGAGAGGGGTCAAAAATAACAGTAGGCCAACCACATCCTTCCCTCCACTCTTTCCTTCCCTCTCCTCCTCCTTCCTCTCCCTCTCTCCTTCACTTCCTTCATCCATCCCTATCCTTAGTTCACTGCAGAAATCCCCAGTGCAAAGAAAAGCTGCCAAGAGAAGTTCAGTTACCTACAACACAGCCAAAACTGGGACAATGATCACATTTGAAGCAGCCACAGGTCCTGTGCTCTGAAACACTTAATAAATAACCTTGCCAAAGGTTATATACAAAGTCATAAACTAAAATGTAGTTAAGAGTTTCAGGCACAAAACTGCAGTCAGACCCAGGAACAGTTTGTTACAACTGCTGCTATCAGATATTGCCAGAAGCACTAAGAGGTGACTTCATAGAATCATGAGGAACTATAAATGTCAAGTAGTTTGTGTAAAACTACACCAGAAAGTATGCATACAGGTCTTTTCCTTCTCCTCCTGTGTTGTCTACCAGCTAAAACAGAATAAGTCTCTTGTTTTCAGGTCTATAAAAGCCTCAGTGTCCGCTGCTTTCCTAACTGCAAATGAAGCTGCTAACAGGTAAATGAAACTCTGATCTCATGGAGGATCTTTCTTCATATATGCATCAGATTGTAGCTGCAGCAGTGGTGGAAAAAAAATACAGGCAACTTCCACACCAACAATATTTGGCAGGTGCCTGGCTGCCTACTGCACCTATGGCCACTTACTCATTCTGGGTTATATGTAAAAAAGTGATTATAAAACACTTAGAGAGATACTGTTGAGATTGTCTTTGTGAAACTGTAACTGCTCAAGACTTGTAGCTCTTGTCCGAGCTACCATTGCAACAGCAGATAGAAGCAGGCAGTAGGAATATTAACATCCTTGAAACTCAGCAAACAAGCACAAACTGTGCAGTCGGGCCACCTTACAGGCTCAAGTGCCTGTTTCCTGGAGCTCCTGCTTCAAAGAATGCACTGCATCCAAGGTCCTTTGAAAACACTGGTAAGTACTAATGGGCTTCTATGACTACCTGCTGAGTACAACTGAACCTGACCATGTGCCTTGGCATCACACTAGGCATGCAAAGCACTGACTACATTGAAGAGAGCTTAACCAAGTCCTAGGTCCGCTACCAGGATCTTTGCTAAGAGAGCTAGATGATGTGAAATGCCCACTGTCTGGAAGTTTACTTTGGCCTGGGCTAGCCTCCAAAGAGGTGCTTTGCAGTTCTCCCACCTACTCAAGAGTCCCATTCCGCACAACACGCGACAGGCAAGGAAGGCACACAGCAGCAGGGCAGCATGTCAACTGCACTGCAGTTCTCTTCATGTACTTACTGTATCTCTGTCCAGGGATGCTTAAGGGAAATGTTCTGCAAAGCAGTAGATGTTTGGGGTGCAGGCAAAGATGCTGCCTTTAAACCCACTGCTTCTGTTGGTGTTTTCACTAGAGGCAGAAAGTCTTCATCATCAACTACATCTACAAAGATAGAAACAAAACAGGACACAAAAGCAAATGAGCAAGACAGAATTCCACTGGACTTTGGGTTCTTCGGGTAACCTTTCAGCCACAGCAATTTACTACGGGTATACATTACTTGTTCAAGTGGTCAGGTGGAACAAGGACATCAGAATAGCCTTCCTTAATTTTAAGTCAAATTGCAGAAGTTTCCGTGTACAAACAGAAGGACAATCAAATTATTTCAATGCCATATATATGAGAATGACTAACCTTAAACGATCAAACTTTAACTGCCTTAAGATAAAAGGAAGGAAAATTTTGCTGTTCTTTTCCTACATTCCAAGCCACATTTGATAGTTTTTATGTGTGGACAACACTCCACAAGCACAGTTTGTTACCAAATTTTTGCCTGCTGAAGCAAGATGCCAGAACTTTTTAGAACAGACACTTACTAGTGAGGAGATTATTTGTTTCAAACAAAATGCATCTCTAGTAATTTCTAAACAGGTGGATACCCTGGTTGGGCACTCCCCTGATCCACTGACCTGTCTACTACCACTTCTAGGAATGGACATCTTCAGCCCACTGCTGAAACAAACCTTACTTGCTCTAAATTTCAGTGTGAAATGTCAAATTTCACAAGAGTGATATGTCAAATGTGCACATTTCACATATGTGAGGAAAACAAAGCTGATCACAAGACACCTGAAAATCTCTAAATATATGTTGTAGATTGGGAGGCACTTACTCATACATAATAAGACAGAAGTGTCAAACACTGGCCAAGCACTGATAGCTGGCACCAGCATTTAAAAGCCTGGCCAAGACTTCTACTAACTTTCAGATGAGGAGCACCTTTATCACCGGGGGCTGAAAGCAAAAGAAAGGCTGACATGCAATACCTACTTGTTCTTCCAGCCAGAGGTTCATTCACAAGCTGGGAGCTGCCCACAGGAAATCTGCTCTGAGTGTTGCAAAATTCCCAACGTCTCATTTGCAGCTGCTGCAGCCAGTACATCATTGCCTGTTTGCTGATTGCCTAACATAACACAAAACAGGAAAGGGAGGGGAATCATCTCATCAACATAAGACACATCTTAAGGAGATGAACACTGCTCTCCTGCACAAATCAGCAGAAGAAAAGGTCAGCTGTATGAAGCCTATGCTGTATCTCTATCCTCCTAGTAGTCCTATTACTAATTTGGGAGGACAGAGGAAATATTTAGAAAAGCCTAAAGTGGTAGAATCTCAGTGGACCACTGACCTTATTTTCAATACGTTTTGGTTTGTTATGGTCCAAGATTAAGCAGAAATGTCCCAATTGTTTGAGACAGCAAGGATCCCCAGAGTTTTTTAACAATGACTTACAGAGAAATAAAAATCTAGCAAAGAATCCTCCTGGAGCAACCATTTTAGACAGGGGAGCCCATTTCTGTTCAGTAAATTACATGTGAACTGCAGGACTCCTCAATTACTTTAATTCAGCACACAGTTTGGCTTTTATTCCTACTGTGTTAAAAAACAGCTATCTCAAAGGTAAGGAGTCCCAGATTTGCCAAAACAATGCAAGTGATTTAGGTCCAAGTGGTAGCAATCCAAGCTAGGAGGAATTAAGTGAAACTCAAGCTAAGAGATATGTTAGTACAGATGTGTCTGTCCTGACTGGGAATATTTCATTACCTTCAAAGTAAAAACTCTGCTTGGTGTTCTGATCTCAAAAACTCCTTCCCCATTTTCCATTTTGCAGTCAAAGCTGGCGCTGGAGAGATCAATAGATCCCAAAGGATTAATGTCCTGGGCAGTTCTGTAGTATAATAAATGACATTTGTGTTCATCGTAAAAGAACCAGCGAGACTTCCAGGTCTTGATTGGCCCCTTGATGCCCAGCTTATTTAAATAGCCACAGAGTTTTTTCCTGGATGTTTCTGTGCTGGGTTTCAGTGGTACATTTTCCAGTTCTCCAGGAGAGGAAAGCATGTCTTTCTCTCTTGCTGAGGCTCCATTGCTGCTGTTAGTGTCTGGATCTAACTCCACTAAACTGCCTGGAGCAGCAAAGGTACAAGCTCCACTTTCTGGTCCTTTCTTCATCTCTTTAAGGAAATAGACTGAAACAGGAAATTCTCTAGGTAAATAAGCCGATCCCGATTATATCATTGCTGTGACAGAACCTGCAGGCAATGAAAAAGGAAGGAATAAGCTCAGGTCTGCCATATGACAAAAAAATACTTCCTAGCTTTCAAACTACCCAGTCAAGGTCTCCAACTCTACTTTTAGACATTGCTCCCTGCCTTCCTCTCCTCAGATGACCTCTATATAACTGTTTTCTCCCTTTTTTATTCCTAAATTAGGTGGGACTAGCAGCCAAGAAACTTGTGTGAAAAATAATTACAGTCTGTGGGCATATCAAATCAATAGCAATAACCAGGGCATTTAGTACTTAATGTTAAGGAACAGCTACAGAAAATATAGCAAGATAACAAGCTCTGGGGGTAGGCACATAGGTCAAGGGATTGTAGGTAAGTGTGTCCTGGTATTTGCACTGAATGTTCAACTGATATTTTAAACCATGGCATCTGGAGAATAATCCAGCATTTTGCAGCATCCTTATGAATAATTTGTGTCAGCTGACCACAGCTGTTAAAATGCCTGCATGCTATGTGTTAGTTCTTCATCCAATAGGATGGAGTCATATGATGGATTATGCACCAGAGAAAGTAATTCTGTGGTCCTTGCAAAAGAGACTTGGTTGCCTTAGTGATCAAAGTTACCACTTGGGTCCTGTAAGTGTAAAAGAAAAAGATAAAACTCAGGCTGGAAGGGATCTTTGTAAATCTCGAGTTAAACTTCCCTCTCAGACTTAAAAGCTGTAGCCAGCTACACAGGCCTACATTCAGGTAAACTTTTATTCTGTGCAAGGAGGGCAATTTTGCCATGTTTCTGAGCACTTTTTCAAGTGCTTAACCATATGACAGGTGTGATTTTTCGCTCAGAGCTGCAGATATCCACACCTCCTGCATAAAGAAAGCTAACAACACTCCAGAAAAGCATCTGTAAATAACTTCTTGCATTTTTTGAAATCCCAGATACTAACATAGCTGAAACAAATACATTGCTGAGGTGTTAAGGTAGTGTTAATCCAATGCCAGACACAAATCTACTCAACACAACATCCAGCTGTATGATACGCCGATGAGATAATACAATGGAGCACACTGAGATGTTTCCCAAACTGATCTTTTTGCTCTGCTCATGACAGAAAGCTATCCATGCTAGCGCTGGCTAATAGCCATCATGTTTATTGCTGCCCCCTCCTGTTCCCACATTAGCTTTACAGACAATAATGTTCACTCTTTGTGGATAGCTACGTAAATTCTTTTAGTTCACTCCCAAGACACTGTGGATCCTGGTGCTGAACACATTCACAAATGCCAACAACAAGCATTCCTTTAGAAGGTGTTGCCTCAACTAAGCTTCTCAAACACCAAAAAAAAAAAAGTCATTTCCAAGCTAATTTTTCTTGTCACAAAGGAACTATCAGGAGAAATAAACATTTTCAGCTTTCCCAAACAGATGCTGGGCTTTTATGTCAGTACCAGTATAAGTATCTTACCACATTTCTGCTTCTTGCCAGCATGATGGTCCATGGGTCCACACCATGAACAGGATCAAGTAAGCATTTTAGGTAATTTGGTAAGCATTAGGTTAAAGAACCAAGTTATAAGGAATCATGTCAGATCTGCATAGAAAGACCTCTAGATAAGACCTCACCTCCTTAAGGGAAGTAGAGAGGAGCTCCTGCAAGTCACCGTCTCCTGGCATACAGCTATTGCTGCAAGCACCATCAAGCAGGTACCCACAGCCTCCAACAAATCCAATAGCAACAGAAAAACAGTGTCTGTTTCAGGTTTCCTTCGGTCCAGTGGCTGCCGGGAAGCTGTCTGAAAGATATATTTAGCCGAAAGCTGCCCTGACACTGACTCACCAATGAGAACGGATCAGGGTGAACCCTGCATAAACCTTTCCGGAGCTGCCGGTGCGATCAGCACAAGGCAGCCCCCACCGCCGGTGCCGTGCGTCCCGCAGCGCCGCAGAAGCGCCTCCCAGCCCA
>JAHLSL010013621.1:5810272-5856003 GCA_025920805.1 Petroica traversi | reverse complement strand
CGGTGAGCGCCGCGGCTGCGGGGCAGGGTGCCGCTGCTTCCCGGCGTGCTGGGGTCGGCTTTGCTTGCAGAGCTGGAATGGAGCGTTTGCGCCTCCGCCAGCGGGAGCTCGCCGGGAACTCGCCTGTGTCCTGATGCGGCTTCTCCTTCACGGCGCTTCTGCGGATTCTGAGACCCTCCCGCTGCTCCCCGCCGCCGCTTGCTGCTGGCCCACGGGGCCGTGGGAGCCGCTGCGCTGTGATCTTGGCGGCTGAAGAGGCTTGTTGTACTTCTAAAATACGAAATCTGCCTCTTTAAGAGCGTGGCTGTGTTAGACGCGTGTCACTCGCGTGGTTTAGTCTTCAGCACGACCTGGCCAAGAGTTGCATCAGGACAGTTTCGCTAAACAGAACCAAGCAGGCAAAGAAATAGTGAAGTGTACAAGGGAAAGCTTTGGAAACTTTGCTCTAGGGGGAAAAAAACCCCCAACATACCGCTAAAGTAATAAAATGCTATTGAGTCATGAATTCCTATTAGAGCTGAGTTGCTTTTTTCTCACTGTGCAGCTCTGAGGTGTCTAATTCCTTCAGTACTCTCAGTTCTGAAATAAACTGACAAAAGAGTTTAGGACTTTCCAGGAATTTAATTTTCAAAGATTGCTATGCTTTAACCACCCAAATGATTTTCCTTAGAAATTGTTTTTTATGCTGTGTCTGTGCCTTTTTTTCTGGTGCCATTCCCACATTCTCTTCTGCTGTGCAATGCTTGATGTGTAACTGCAGTAGAATGAAATATATCACTATTATTCTGTCATTTCTGCAAAAATCCCAGATGCGTAATTAGTAAGCTGTTGGTCTCTCTGTGTCAAGGTGTCAAGAGAAGTTTCTCTGACTGTGGATGATTTCTTGCCTGAGGATGGAAGTGGCTGCATCGTGGGTGTTGAAGATCTCCCAGAGCAGGAGAGTGTGTGTGTTGCTACAGCAGCTGGAGACATCCTACTGTGCAATCTGAGCACAAAACAGGTAACACGGCAGGAAAGACTCAACAGTACCGAGGAAATTCAGAGGAAAGAATAACACTTACAATTTCTTTAGTGGCTTGTTGTATGCTTATTGCACACTGAGCTGTGGCTAGTCTCCATTCTCTGGGCAGACAAGCTGATTTTTGTGGGAGCCTTAAGAATGGCTAAAGACAGAATATATACTCTGTAAAAGAACTGGAATTGAAATGATGGCTTGCCTGTCCACAGCCTGGGTCCACTGGGCTCCCAGCAGCGCAGGATCTGCTGGAGAGTCTTATAGAACCAGGATATTGCTGAGGCTGGATAAAGAGTAAAGTAATCCATTCATAACTCACAGTGTAGCTACCGTTTTGTTGTCAGTTGATACATATTGACATGACTTTGGATATGGCAGAGACTGAGACGCTCTCTGTTCCTTCCTCAGTGTCACATTTGAATCATCTTCAGCAAGACACAACAGCACCCTCTGAGATCTGAATCAGTTCCACAATGCCAGTCCAATAGTTCAGGTTTAAGTGGACATGCGATGATAGTGGTCTGTCTGGGTTAGCTGTAAAATTGTGGTTATTTGCAGCTTGTCAGTTTTGGTTCATGCTTGCATTTGATTTGCAGATACCACTTAGATGTGCAGTTAGCTGTATCTGAAAAATGTGTCCTGTATTGCAACTTACAACATGTTGTAAGGGAATAGAAATTAACAGAGCTTTTGATACAGGATACATTTTTGCAGTGATAGATTAACAGGTTTAACTTCAGATTCTTCATTTTGTGGGATTTTCACTTACTTTTCAGTTTTAAGGTTGTCTTCTTTTGGTGCAGTCTGGGCACCAAGAAGGAGGTCTGTAAGATTCCTCTGCTTATTCTGAAACCTTCTCTATGTGAATGATAGTCACTTTGCTGACTGATCCCAGTCCCCCGTTTCTTACCTGAAAAGACAGTGACACCCAAGCCTAATGCTTTGAATGGCATCATCTTTCTGTTTATCACAACGAGTGGTGTATTTGTTGTTCTGTTCCATGCCTTTTGCAAATCAGGATAACAATGCACAACAAATCTTCTCTGCCTACTGCTATTAGAGGTTCATGATGGCCCAGTAAAACTGGCCCAGTTTTCCATAAACTTTGACATTGGTCAGGTATATTCAATTGTCAAGTTCAGGATGCACAGGCTGGTCAGAATTTGACTGCATGTTGGAATTCTCTAGGTAAGAGTCATTATGTCTGTGTTTTGTGTCTAAAGAATATTTACCAATGTAATCACAAGCCTTATCAGGCAGTGTTAGTATTGACACTGTATGTGCTGACATAAGACTGAGAGTTGCAGAATTAAGCTCTTTCCAAAACCATGTATGGTAGAATGTGCTAGACTCTACATTACCTGGGCTCTCATTCATAAACCTTCTGGAACCATTTTTAGTCAGAAATATTCCTTTTGTTTTGTTCAACACAAAGAGTGCTAGACTTTTGACTTTTTTAAGTAGGAGGTAATTTTCTTTTGCCTTGGTGACTGTTTGCTTATGTGCTGGGATAGTGCTGCACTCATGTTCCTGCACTTCTGTGATCTTATTTTGTTCTTACAGGTGGAATGTGTTGGAAGTGTGGACAGCGGTCTGAGCGTCATGAGCTGGAGTCCTGACCAGGAACTTGTTTTGCTTGCAACAGGTATCAACAACAGCCTGTAAGCGATGGCCAAAGCACAAAACAACTAAGATTGAGAGAGAGGAAGAAAAAGTTACAAAATTGGGACTAGGACTTAAAGTGGAAAAACTTTTCCAGATCCTATGTGTTAGATTTCATTTTGTGATTCTTAAGGTGCTTCAGAGAGTCAGGCAGACGTTAGTTAGGCCCACAAAGCTGCTTTGAGGAAGAGTTATTAGTCCTTAAAATCTTCCGTGGGAGTATATTTGACCTTGCCTCAAAAATATGAAGACTTCATTATATCACTACTTAACTTCATAGTAACAAATGTTGTTTCATGGCCTTTGGTAGGAAATACATGTGTCACAGGCACTAATTAGCTATAGGTGTGACTCACCTAGAAAATAATATTAACCTCAGGCAAAACAGAATCATAGAGTGCTTGAGACTGGGAGGAAATTCTGGAGATTGCCTATTCCAACATTGCTCAAAACATGTTATCTAGAGCCAGTTGTGGGGGTCTATGCCCAGTTATGACTGAGACCCCACAATCCCTCTGGGCATTCTGTTCCTATCTGTAACCTCCCTCAGAGTAAAAAAAAAAAATTCTTAGATTTTAAGGGAATTTAGTTTGTGCCCATTGCCTCTTGTGCTGTACCTCAGCACTACAAACATCGTGTCTGTGTCTTCTTTTATGTACCCCACCTCCCATATAATGTATTTACACACACTGATGAGATTCCCCTGGAGCCTTCTCTGCAGAGCACCCTGGTTTGGCTCAGCCTTCACCCATGTGACAGATGTTTCAAGTCCTCTCATCGTTGTTGTGGCCATTTTCAAGACTCATTCCAGTATATCCTTGTCTGTCTTGTACTAGGAAGCCCAGAAATAGAGTCAGCATTCCATGTGTGTCTCACCAGCATTGCGTAGAAAAGCAAGATCCCCTCCCACAGCCTGCTGGCAACACTCGTAATGCAGCCAGGATGCTGCTGTCCACCTGAGCAGCAGGGCATACTGCTACTAGTTCAACTTGGTGCCAGAGGAAATATAGTTTATTTTTTTGCAAAGCTGCTCTCCAGCGACTCGGTTCCCAGTCTGTTTTAGTGCCTGAGATTATTATTTTCCATATGCTGGACATGACTTTTTTTTCTTGTTGAGCTTTATGAAGTTCTGGACAGCCCATCTTGCCTCGGTGATAGAGACCCTGTGGACAGCAGCACAACCTTCTGCTGTACCTGCTGCTTCTCCCAGTTCTGTGTCGTCTACAAACCTCTTGAGGGTCCCACATTCCAGGTCATTAAGGAAGATATTAATCATTGCCCCTAGTGTCTAGGGGCATGCCAGTAACTGACCTCCAGCTGAACTTTTTGACAGTGCTGGCAAGGTTTTGAGCTTGGCAGTTCAGCTGGTTTTCACTGTCCTTTTATGTATCCCATACTTCATGGGTTTGTCTATGATGATGTTGTTGCACACAGCATCCAAAACCTTATTAGAGTCAAGATAAGTGAAATCCACTGTTCTCCCCATATCCACAAGCTGGTCATCTCATTGTAGGAGGTTATCAGGATGGTATGATTTGCTCTTCATAAATCCATGGTAACTGTTCCCAGTTGCCTTCTACTTCTTCATACCTCAAGAGGAGAGGAACCAGGTACTTGTTTGGAAAGTTAGGCCAGCAAGCATAATTTTGAGGGACAAAAACTTGAAAGTGTTCTGTTTCAGTTTGAGGTTTCATGCTTTGAAGGATGTGTTCTCTCTAGTACCGTGTTTCTGTATTCAGGTCCATAACAGAACGGTAGGAGCACACACTTGAGTTTTTATTTGCTGCAGATACCATTGCAAACACTGTATTTAATATCTGCCTTGTAGGTCAGCAGACACTCATCTTGATGACAAGGGATTTTGAACCAATTACTGAGAAGCAGATCCACCAGGATGAGTTTGGAGAAGGTGAGAGGTGCACTGAAATGAAGTTGCCCGAACTGATGTAGTCGGTATGTCATAAGCATGTGGAAAGTAAGGAAAGGGAGCTGAGCACTTTGAGGCCCCAGGAGACATTTTATTTAGACTTTAATGCTGCTAGACAGTTGAAGGGTAAAGTCAGTAGTGCTACTTGTCAGCATAAATTCAAATAAGATCAGTGTAACAAAGTATTTTCTGGACTACATAATGTCCCTGCATGTTTTTAGAATAAAATTTGGGGAGAAGGTGTGGGTTGCTTGAAGCTGTGGTCGTCTACCTAGTGCAGAGTAATTAAGGTATGATCTGTAAATCTTTCACTGCAAGGATTATTTCTTCTTCAGGAAAGTTTGTTGCTCTTGGCTGGGGTAAAAAGGAGACGCAGTTCCATGGATCAGAAGGGAAACAGGCAGCACATCGCAAACAGACGGTATTATACTGCTTTTTTTGTGTCAAGCCAATGCTCTCTCAGGAAAACATGCATAAAGAGAGTTTCTGTTATTCCTGTGGTGCCAATTTGCCACTGCCTTTCTGGTAGTTCTCTTCATAGGCTGCTTCTGTCTCTTTCTGTGTTGTCTGAAAATCATGCATTTTTATCTTCCTTCAAATTCAAGAAAGCATCAGGGAGTACTTACTACCTTTCAAACAGAACTCAGTGTAAGATTTGCAACCATTCCAGCATCAATCCTGAACAAATCTCAATTCACTGTGTCCAGCTTATGCACTGCTGGTCTATAAGTGGATGGAAAGGATAGTGTGCAGTCATATGAAGAGATAGTCAGATGAATTTGGAGAAGGAGCAGATTGAATTAAATAGTTTTAATTCTAGTGTTTCCTAAAACAACATTTTGAGTAATGGGTTTTTAACTTATTAGCCTATATACTTTTTAGTGAATGGATTTAATCCAAAGGCTTTTGAAAAAGCAATCTGTTTAGATAGAGACTGCAGTTGCCTTCCCAAGCTTTGATGCAACTTTCTTTTTTATGACTTCAGGAAGTGTTACCAGCCTCAGCCTGGGATGATGGCAGGCCTCGGGTGACATGGAGAGGAGATGGGCAGTTTGTTGCAGTGAGTGCTGTCTGTCCAGAGACAGGTATGGCACCAAACTTTGAAATACCAGTGTGTGTAAAGGCCTTCTTAAGCAGATTCTAGGTAAGGCAAGAACTGTTTGTGGTCTTAAAGCGAGGGTGAGTTGAGCTATTTAATTGCCCTTTTCTCTGCTCTGGGGTTATCAGAGCCATTTTATAGATGCAATTTATTGAGTACTTTCTTTGCAGTTTGTTTTTCAGTTCAGTGAGATGCCAGGAGGGAGTACTTCTTTGTAGATACTGTCTGAACTGCTTCTTTCACCTGCTCAAGCTTTAAGCAATACCTGGCAGGTTCAGTGCCAAATAGATGTTTGGGTTCATATATCACTCATACTAGAGTTTAGCCTTGCACACTTTTTTTTAAATATTGGTAATACGTTTCCCTTGGTTTTGCTATGAGGTCAAAGAGGTGATGAACATATGCATTACTTCTAAAGACTGCAACTGATGTTTTCCAGTATAAATACTACTTTTTAGTATTTAGTATTTTAGCAGTTTAAAGGGTCAGCATATTGAACCAAACTGCACTGCTCTTCCACAAGTTTGGGTTTTTACCTTCTGTGCTTTAGATTAGGGAGGATTGTAAATTTATAGGAAGATTTTAACATTTCCATGGTGAAAGCTGGATGGGGGAAATTACTGTAACCGAAATTCCTTTACTCACTTGGTTACTAGGGGAGAATTGCCTGACACAGAATAAGTTCTTAACGCTTAAGGTGTGCAAGAGAAATCTCTTTTTTACGCGTGTACATCAAAATCTACTCTTCTACCCTCATGAAATTAGGAAAGTCTCTTCCCAGAGTTTTCTTAGACCTTTGTCTCATTGCTCTTTCAACCTGTAGGTGCTCGGAAGGTCCGAGTATGGAGCAGGGAGCTTGTGCTGCAGTCAACAAGTGAACCTGTCTCAGGATTAGAACAAGCACTGTCCTGGAAGTGAGTAGTACTGCAGCCTGCATGCCGACAGCAGTGTTGCTTGTTATTTCCTGGTCACAGTCTTTGATCAGCACCATTTAAATTTCTTCAGCATTTTGTTGATTTTTCCCAAAACATGAAGAAATCTGCCTTCTGATTCAGCATGAGGAAGAGTAGCTCTTTAAATTCTAAAAATCTTAATACTTGCATGGCAAGTGGGAAGAAGAGTTAGATTCTCTGCTTATAGTCAGTGTCAAGTGGGTTTCGGCTCAACTGTATAAAAAGAACTATTACAGATTCCTTTCCTAGTGCTGACATTTATTTGGTAACCTGTGGATGTCATGAGCTCTGATCTGTGCTGGACCACTGACTTTATCTGAACTGTGCTGGGGAAAACGCATGATTTGCTGCCTTTTTCTTCATGTCAGTATAAAAATTGTGAGATGTCTGGGGTTTAAAACTACAGTTAGTGATTGTATGAGCAATGGCTTTTCACTTGGCTCTGTTTTAAGGCCCTCAGGAAGCCTGATAGCATCTACACAAGAAAAACCCAACAGACATGATGTGGTTTTCTTTGAAAAGAATGGACTTCTTCATGGAGAGTTCACCCTCCCTTTCCAGAAAGGGCAGGTCAAAGTAAGTTCTTTTTCTGGGCTTCTTTGATGAGAATGTAATGGAGAAGAGTACTAGATCTTTTCCAGATTCTAGGAAGAGGCTTTTAATCTAATGCTTTGTGCTTATCCTAATCGAAGAAGTGACCTGAAAGGAGAACAGTGAAGAAACCTGTGGAGAAGATGCAATGCCCTCTGTAGTACAAAGACATGTAGTAAAGGATGATTGTAGCCATGGGGTACTTCTGGGCTCTGTATACTTTCTACCAGGCAAATGATTCAGAAGTACTTTTCAGCATGTCAGCCATTGCAAGAGTGAGGTTATACCCTGACATTATCCCAAATAAGTGAGAAGCTCATACTGGGGTGTTACTTAAGCTTCTGTACTTCTGTGCTGAGTGGTTTTTCGGCAGATACTTCCTCAGTGTCAAGGAAAGTAAAGAGAGCACTGCTGTCATTTTTGCGGCCTCTTCACCTGTGGTCTTCTCAGGATGCCTTGTCAGGAGTTTTGTGATACATGAGGGCTCTGTTTGTATATTTACTCATGTACCTTTTGGTGTTGAAGATAAGGAACCACCTCCTGGTCTTGTAAACTTTCTGGGAGCAAGAATATTAGTAAGAGCCATGTTTGTTTCTGCAGGTTAATGAAATGCTTTGGAATGCAGATTCTACAATCCTGGCTATATGGCTGGAAGACCTGAAGGTAGAAAACTCCAACCCAAACACTTATGGTGAGAGCACTTTATTAGGCTCTGGCTCTTAACATATGCCTGCAAATGTCATTAGCAGTGGTGGGAGACACTGTGAAGGCGTACCAGTGGCTTTGAGACCACTGTGCTGGTGTCATGATTTAACCTCAGACAGCAGCCAGGTCCCACAGAATCACTTGTTTACTTCCCTACCAGTAAGATCAGGTAGAGAATCAGGAGGGTAAAAGCTGGCAAGCTGATGGGTTGAGATAATAACAGTTTACTATGAGAAAGCAAAAGCCACTCATGCCACAAAAGGCAAAGCAAGGAATTAATGCACAGTTTCCCATGGGCAGGCAGGTGTTCAGCCATCTCCAGGACAGCAGGACCACATCAAGTGTAATGGTTACTTGGGTAGGAAAACGCCATCACTCAAAATATCCCGCTCTTCCTCCTCTTCCTCCCGCTTTATATATGAACATGATGTCGTATAGTCTGAAATACCCCTTTAGTCAGCTGGGGTCACCTGTCCTGGCTGTTTCCTCTCCTGACCTCCTATGCATCCCAAACTTCTTTGACAGCTTGGCAGTACAAAAAGCAGAACAGATTTTGACTCTCTATAAGCCCTGCTCAGCAATAACTAAAACATCACTTATGTACCCTGTGTTCAGCACAAATCCTAAATACTTAACTCTCAAGAAAATTAACTACTCCAGCCAAAACCAGCACAGCTGGTGAGGAAGAACTGGCAGTTCAACCTGAGCTCAAAGCATCTTCCAGGCTGCTGTAATCAGAAGTGGTATAAATGGAATACTAAAGGTCTGAGCCCTTCATTAAACAAGGATACCATCTCACAAGGGTAGCTCAATGAATTTTAGGATTGACTTGTGCACGGTGGGTTGTTCTTGTGCTGTGTGTTGCATGACACAGCTCGTGGGCTGAAGGCCTGAATTGTTATTTTAATTGCACTTAACCCACCCCTAGAAGGGCAGTGATGGTTTGGAAGGGAAAGTATGAGCTGGGTCTCAAATACTAGTCTGTATTAACTACTTGTTTTTCTACAGTTCAGCTGTGGACCACAGGGAACTATCACTGGTACCTGAAGCAAAGTCTACACTTCGGTAGCTTGGAGGAAAATCGGTTGGTGTCTCTGCTGTGGGATCAAGAAAACCTGTATAGACTGCATATACTCTGCCAGGGCTGGCAGTACCTCTTCTATGAGTGGCACTGGACCACAGACCATGGGCTGGGGGAGAACAGTCAACACATGGCAAATGTGGCTGTTATAGATGGAGGTAAGCACTGGGACAGCTTTCCAGCTCTGGGATCAGAAAAGGTGGGGTGGCCTTCTGTATTCAGGCTGGATGGGACTATGGTAGTTCTTCTTCTAGTTGTTTCTACAAAGAAAGGGGGTAGTCCATGTAATTGATAGATGCTTCAGGGGTAGCTTAATAAAGATAACCACTAAGAGCACAGCAACCGTTTTCCTAGGACATTATTTCTACTTCCATAAATAACCCAGAAAGAGTCTCACCAACGTTTGGGCTGGGCTGCATCTTGGATTTTCGTCTCTTTTTTTTCCACAGATAAAGTGCTTGTCACAGCCTTCCAGCATGCTGTGGTGCCTCCACCCATGTGTACCTATGAGCTCCAGCTCCAAAAGGCAGTTAATCAAGTTACATTTCACACAGATCCCAAATGCAGTGGGGACATGGCTGTCCTGGATGCTGATAACAGGATCTCTGTGTATAGATATGGTAAGAGCATGTTGCAACCTTGTTAAAAGAATCCCTGTGTTCCTGAGAACTGCACCTTGGGGAACTAGTAAGGTGGTGATCTTAAACTACTGGAAATGAGAGCAGAGCTTGAAGTCACACTAAAACTCAGTATGTCTTGTGTAAAGATTTAAGTTAAGGTTTGAGTGGCATAGGAGTGTTTTGGTGGTGCACTGACTTTGTGAGAAGACAGTGTTTGGCACTTGATTATGTAATTGTGCTGGTAATACTCGCGTGGCTAGCTTCAGCCTGAGTGCAGCACATGGTATCTTGCATAAGCTGCTCTGATGGCATGATGCTGACAGGCACTGGGAAATCTGAGAATCTGTCTGGGGCACCCAGCACTTCCCAAAACAGTTCTATGTACAGTGTGCTGTGGGGAAACAGCTGTTTTGTACTGCAGTGTTGGAAAGTGACTGTTTTCCTCAAAGTGAGTGTTAATGAGAATTACTGTTTGGCTGTACAAGTAAGGATGGCATTTTCTGACTTTTTAAATAGTTTTGTGTAGCATCTGCTTTTTGATAAGATGGAAGATGGAACGGGCTCTGTTGGGACAATCTCTAAACTCTGCTTTATTCTGCTTTCTGTTTGCTAGGACAGAGTACAGTGAATGACCCTACTGTCAAGTTTGGAGCTGTGGGAGGAAATGGTTTTAAAGCAGATGTGGAAACACCATACCTGGATAAAACCTACAGGTAGGTAATATAGAGCTACTACAGCTGTAAAGGGGAGAAGAGGGTTTTACCTCTTGTGTGCTTTAGAAGTCACATCTCTGACCACTTTTCTTAAGATTTTTAAGAGGCTGTCAGATAACATGGTTTCATTTTGTTGATACTGTGTCTGCGAGTAGAGCTGGTAAGTGCCTCTTACTGAGGTCTCTATATAGCAGAACCAGTGACTGTTAGTGAGAGCAGTGAGTTATCCCTTCTGTGCCTGGTGCAGCACTTTGGCACAAAGGAATAATGGTGCAGTGCCCAGGCTCATGATCACGGCACACAGAGCAACAGAGCTGCTTGCATGTCAGAGAGTGATTAGGTTAAAAATGCTCTCTGTTTGTTCCTAGAGGTAGTTGGCATGGAAGCAGTACTACCTAGGGAAAACAGATGGAGCTTCCGAGGTGTCATCATTTTTCTCCAGCCCAGCCTGTGGCAGTATTCATGGTTTGGGTATTTGTGTTTCTGCAGTGAGTCCTCCCAGCTGCGCTGTGTATTTCAACAGCCAGGCTGTGCTTAGGAGGTCTCTCCAGTGAGGTGGTCTACTGAAATCAGGTTCTATTTTGTGACAGAATTGATGTGAGCAGTGGCAGCAATGAAGTGATGAATCCTCTGGGGCTCCGACTTCTCACCTGGCTGCCAGATGACAGCTTCCTGGTTGTTGGTCAAGGTCAGCATGCTGCTCAGTCTGTCCTTCACCATCTGACTGCAGTGCCTCACATGGCTGGAATGGAAGAAGAGTGCCTGAATTTACGGTACTAGAGATCTGCCAATTGTGGCTGTGCTTCTGGACAGTGCCTAGAAGGAACTAGGTGTCTTATTAGACATGCAGTCTGTAGGCTGTGGGATAAGGAATTTAGCCTTCTTCCTCCGGGAGAACCAAACACTCATGGAACTGCATCCTGGTCAACACTTGCCTGTAGTCGTAATGCCTATATCTGGCCTGGCAAGAGTGCGTGCTAAACATGCCTGTGGCAGTACAGGATAGCCCTGTTAATTGGAATTCGAGGCCCTTGGGAGAGAGGGGATGGCACATGACACTGAATTCCTCCATTCTACCCTTTGCCCATTATCAAGGTCCAGAAAGTGATCAGTAGCCATCGAAATGCTGTCCTCCTTCTCCTCCTCCTTCTCACCTGCTGGTCTTTGTGGGGCCACTTGAGCTAAAACCAGACACAAAAGAAAGACAGCTGGGGTACAGAAACACAGTTCCTGAAGAGACTGGGAGAGCTGCTTTCTGCACACTCACACAGCGAAGACAGAAGGATTGGCATGTGAACTGTAGAACAAAAAGATGGGTGTGTTTGCAGAGTGCTGCAGTGCAGACAATGAGCAGCACAGCTAGGCAGATGCCTGTTGGCTGGAGTTGCTAGTGCTCTGTGGTGCCACTGTCAGGTGACATAGGTGTGAGAAGACTGCAGAAGATCCTTACATGAACAAAATATGTCTATGCTGGAGATGTGCATCTCTTCGTTTGGCTACAAGAAAGGCAGGAACGAGGTGTTAAGTGTATCTGCTGTGACTGATGTTCTATGTTTTCTCTGTCTTGCATCAGATTGTCAGTGCCTGTAGATGGAGAAGTGATCAGCCTGTTCTGCAGCCCAGTGACCAAAACAGTAGCTCTGCAGCTTGCTGATAGAAGGATCCTAAAATACTTGTGGGGTAAGTTGGGCCCTGGTAAAGTACACACATGGTCTTAGGTATAGTTACTACTTATTTCTTAAAAGTTTTAATGAGATTATTTGACTTTCAGGACTCTTGCTGAGTAGTCTGCCTTTCATATTTCCTCTGCCCCCAGAAATGGGCTGAAATTAGTGATTTGTGTCAGAATTCAGTTAACGATAACTTCATGTATATACACATGCACATGATAACACGCTTGTGCATACACACAAAGTTCAGTGCTGACTGCCACATCTACAGTACTTCTCTCTCATTCCATAGTGGAATAAAGGTACTACTGAGCCCCTAGAAGTTACCACCTTCTGGTCCACTGTGTCCTGGACTTCTGTGCCAGCATTCCTCCCCTCCATCAGATAGTGTAACTTATTCCCAGTTCTGGTTTTCTTGAGATATATTTCATGCGGTTTTAATGACTTAATTTTTGATTGGCTGGAAAACAGTTAGATCTTCTTTGTTCCTTAGAGGCTTCTACTCCAGTCCTTGAGCCCTGGCGGAGTAGCAGTGGCTCTGCCGTTCAGTTCCCCTACCGCTGTGTGCAGACTTCCATCACGAGGATCAGTGGAGAAGTAAGTGAGACTGCAAGCAGATTAAATTCCCTACTTGGTTGTCCTCTGTGTCAAAAGTACACCATGGCCCTCTGCCCAGGGCCCAGTGTTACTTGTTCCTGATGTTCTTTGTAAGGCCCTTTGCAGAGCTGAGAGCTTATTTTCCCTTGCTTTCTAGAGCATTTTTGCTGGCTAGCAGTTAACACCCAATCACCTTGTTGTATAAATACAATGAATAATTTCATTAAAGAGTGAGAAATTTCAGATTGGAAATTTCTAGCAGTTATTGCCGTCCTCTTTTTGAAAGGACAATTTTCTTTGGTTTTATTTGAACTTAACCTATTAGCAAGTATGGCTGCACCAAATTTCTGCAGATTTCCTGCTGCTGGTTTTTCCTGTTGGAGATGATTTCTTGACAGCTACAACAGCTTAAAGAATGACTAGCTGTTTTGCTGATATTTCAGAGGTTTCCTTCCTTCAGTGTGCATCCAGCTGTAGGAAGCTGCTTTGCTCTGCTCTGTAGTGGTGCTTTTCCTCTGGTTTCCTAGACCAAGTGCTGCTGAAATAGAAAAACCTAGATTTCTAGCATGGCCTCTGCTTCCTTTTGTGGCTGTGCAGTTACAGGGTAGGCCAAGCTGGATTTTCAGACAGCAAGTTCAAGTTTAAGCCTCTTGGAAGAGGGGTTGGATGACTTGCTGTCTGGCTTCTCTAAGTAATTCACAGGTACTCTTTACTTAATTGTAAGATACTTCAATCCAGTGCTTATCAGTGTTGTGGAATACTGCAGGTTGGGATGCTGATAGCTCATAGTTATCTATTTTAATTACAGGAGGTGATCTTGGGCCTCACGGATCGATGCCGGTTTTTTGTTAATGATACTGAGGTACAAAGCTTTTGCCCCTCATTTCATCCCCTCTTCCTCTGCCAAAGGCAGCTTTCCTATTCTGGTCTAAACTGTTATAAACTTCATTTTTTTACAGGTTGCTTCTAATATCACATCATTCACAACACACAATGAGTTTTTGTTGGTGACAACCAACTCCCACACCTGTCAGTGCTTCTGCTTGAAGAACTTATCAGTGAAAGGTAAATACCTGCACTGGCTGCCTGCTGCTGGTAACTTCTGGCATTTTTCTTGGAAACACAAAATGTCCGCGTGTTCTGTATCCAAACCTGTTTATTTGGGCTTCTCAAAGGAACTGTTTTAAGAGATGAGGGTAAGACAGCTGCTTCCAGAAATATAGCAGAGAGCAGAGAGCTCAGGGAACTGACAGTATATCATATGCTTTTCATAGGGAAGAGAACTTGTGCTGTAGTTGACCCTTACACTGTTTCCAATAGCCTAGCCCTGCATTCTCTCCCTTCCCTCCATGTCCAAAAGAAGAAGTCTGTGTGCTGTTGGAAGGCGTGTGGTAGAGAGGGGATGACTGTAGAAAGGCTTTCTGGTGGTGTCTGGCCATGAGAAGTGTAGTGACATTGGTAAAGGGAGGGTGACAACTTCTTGGTCCTTTACACCTTTCAGTGCTACTTCTGTCTGGTCTGTTTGTCATCCTGTTGTACAGAGGACACACCTCTACTTTGTGTACAAAGTGATTAGCACTGAGCAAGTCCTTATTCTGTCAGGAATTGTTGAAGATTGCTGCTGTACTCATGGCTTGGTTGGTCCCGTACAACCTTGCCTGGCTTCTATAGCATAGCAGGATCTTAACAGGGCAGTGTGCTGGTGTGCCATGTGTGCTGATAAACGTTGTCTTCAGCCCTCCAGGCTGGCCTGAGCAGTGCTGCTGCACCCAACAGTGAGACCCTGCGCAAGGTGGAGCGAGGTTCACGTATCGTCACTGTTGTTCCCCAGGACACAAAGGTGGTGCTACAGGTCAGTGCTCTGCCCGTGTCTGCTGACATGTGCTCTCAGGGTGTGCAGGGGCTTGTCACAGTGGGCACCTGGCCAACCTGCAAACAGGGTGTGCAGTGCTACAAAGCTGGTGCCCTACTGCACAGCACCTCACAAATCTCATGCTGCCTGGCTGGGTGCAGAGGGATTTTGAGTGTGCCTGTGGGAATTAGGTTCAGTATGAGCAGATAGGTATGGGCAGACTGAGAAGGACTATTTGAGTTCCTATGACTGAAGTAGTGTAGGTCTACATGTTGTGGCCTCTCACCATGAATCTCAAGACTCACTCCTAGTACATACTATCAGCCCTTCATGAGCCTTGACACTTAGTTTTTTGCTGAGCTCACTTTCCAGAGCTGCCAGAGATTGACAGAATAGAGAAGGATGTAATTTGAGAGATGCTTTTGGAAGTTTGGAGCCCAGCATTCTCCTCAGAACAGGGCTAACATAAAAACTTACTCAGATTGCTCTGGGTCATGCCTAATTGAGTAGAGTCTAGCCTTCTGAGGACAGAATTTTTCTGAACTGAGAGAACATTCAGGTATTTTTCCACAGTTGTTGAAGTTGCATGTTCTGAAGCGAGCAAACAGGCCCATGCACTTGCAAGTAGCAGGCAGACCTAAGAAACTGGCCAATCCTCAGTTTTCTGTAGGCAGAGTAACTGCAAGTAAGTAATTGTGTGTATCTTGTGTCGTAGATGCCAAGAGGAAATCTGGAGACCATTCACCACCGTGCTCTGGTTCTTGCTCAGATTCGGAAGTGGCTAGACAGGTCAGTGGCACTGGTGTATTCTTGTCCTCCCAGCCCCAGTCTGAGCTGGTAGAGTCTGACTGACCTGGAAAAGAGAGGGAGGCTAAACTTGGAGGAATTGACCTCGTTAGAGGGAACAAAACTGTTTCTGGGGTGAAAGAAGCAGTGCCAGGTACTTCTCACTTCACCACTGAAGGGCTTATTATGTGTGCTGAGATTGCGTGGGTGGGAGAAATCATCATCTGTTCCATTCTCCAGACATCTCAGTCATTTCAGGATTAAGCTGGCTGTTTTCCATTTTTTACTGAATTCATTTACATTGAAATTTAATGAAAGGGAAATTGATCAAAAATGTAACACTTTATTTTAATCGAGATGAAAATGATATAGTTCTGTACTGCTTCATCAACCTTGCAAGCTGGTGTGTCCCACTGCAGGGGTCAGCGGTGAACAGTATTGGCCTTGCACATTTTTCTGGAAGGCTGTCTGCACAGCTTATTGTGTAGGCTGGTCTCTTCCCACTGGTTCTGTGCTTGGCTGTAGTCAATTGCCTTTATTTGCATCTTATCCACTATGTAAACTGTCCCACTTGACTCATTCCTCCAGGCTTATGTTCAGAGAGGCTTTTCAGTGTATGAGGAAGCTGCGAATCAACCTCAATCTTCTCTATGACCACAATCCCAAGGCAAGTCTACTCAGTTCTCTTGTGTTGTTTGCCATACTAATCTACCCTGGAATCCATCACCACTGACCAGTGGGCTCAAAAGGATAGGTGGTGCTGTCATTTCTGCTTTTAGCAGTGGTGGCTGTTCTGCACTGCAACATCATTATGCAGACAGATCTGAGTTAGCATTTCCTTCATCCTGTACTTCAGACAAGGTCCCTGAATTTATTCTTGTACTTGATGTACATGTTCTTAGCGTTCAGAATAACAATGGTAATACTTTTGTTCATTTCAGGTATTTCTGGAAAACACAGAAACCTTTATCAGGCAAATAGATTCCGTGAACTATATCAACTTGTTTTTCACAGAACTGAAGTAAGTATAAGTCTGAAAATGGAAGTATGTGTGTAATCAGTGGTGGTACATTATTTTGTCAAAATGTTGGCAACTCTTCGGTGTGAGTGCAAAGAATCAGAAATGTGGCATGTTGAGTCATAAAGGCTTGAGTAGGCTCAGTAGTTTCAGGGATAGTGTGTCTTGTTGGGAATTCCAGTTTGCAGGCAGCCATTGGATTTTTGCAGAAAGTAATTAGTACATTATCTGAGTGCTGGTTTGCTGTAGAGCAGTAAATGAGAACAGAGAAAGTCCACCATGAAGAGGAGCTAGGTGGCACTGCATATCTAGTCTGAGGCCAAGATACTTCCTTGGATCCTCAAACCAAGTCCCCTGATTTCTTTCTTGAAGGCTCAGTGGTGAGGCTTTATGGTAATGGTAGTTTCATGACTTCTCAAGATGCAAAAGTCAATAATTGTGTGGGAACGGGAGCTTTCACTTAGGTGTTTGGTTTGATTTTCAGTTTTGACCTGACCAGAAATGGCTTATTTTTCTGAATTGTTCAGTGGATAAATCCATAGTGGATTTAGTAGAAGACAGCTTCATCTTGTAAATCTTGCTTTCTGTTTTTTTGTGCTACTGAAGTAGTTGTTTGACCAATTTTATAGGGTTTTTTTAATGCTTCTCTTGACTGGGACTGACAGATTTTTGGAGAGCTTCCTGTTAATATGACAGTTATTTTCTGCATGCGTTTGAGTTCCTTAAACTTAATTGTCTTTGTTCTGGGCTATGTGATGGATGGTGCTCTTATTCATATTATCTGTTTTTATCCAGAGAAGAAGATTTCACAAAGACTATGTACCCGTCTCTGAATGGTAGCAGTAATAGCCAGCCACACCAGCGTCCTGATCAGAAGAAAGTAAACCTCATATGTGACGTGATGAGAGTTGCCATGGAACACATTGACCCTCAAAAGTGAGCACTTTCTTTCTGTATGTGAAGGAACCACTAGAGAGATTTCTAGTAAGAGAGATTTCATGGGCAGGAAGAGAAGCTGTCCTTGACATCAGTTATTTTGCCCTAGGTTCTCTGAGGTGAGCTTGTGCTACAAAATTAACTATACCATGCCTTGCTTCTGCTGTCCTGGAAACATCCAATAATTCCACAGATAGCATACCACCACTTTACTACCAGAATTAAAGTAATAGATGCAGGATGCTTGTAAAGGTTTAGGATATACACTCAATTTAGGATCAGTCTGTGTGGGAATGGGGACATGAGCAAGATGTTAATCTTGTTAAGTTGCTGACTGTTTGAAGGAGCTTATCCTTTGGAAAGATACCAGCTGTTCCATTTGACACTGAATTTCTTTCTAAATTATCAGCTCTATGTTCCTGATTGATTACCTTTTTGGTAACCATCCTCCTTGGATGAATCAACACCAGACAAGGATAAAAGCTGGGAAAACAGGGTAGTAGAAGTGCCCAGTGAAATGGTGCTAAACTATTGGCAGCTTAGTGTTAAACAATGGAGAGGGGAGTGACGGGTGGTGGGTAGCTGCTGAGCCCTGAGAATTGAGACAATTTCCAGCAAACTGTCAGAAAAGAAAGCATCTGCTTGGCTGGAAAAGCTATTTTGAAATGGTAAATATGAAATGCATGAAAGTATAAATAATAGCTTAGAAAGGTTTCCTTTTATAAAAAGAGGCTATTTTCATGCCAGATTTCTTTTGGAAAACTGTGTCCAGTTGTCTGAACTTTCAGAGAGAGAGGCAGGTATGTCCTCTTCATCATGCTGGCTGGCATGGTAAGAAAGCTTATTATACCCAAAACACACTTCCAGCTTTGTGACATGTTTGGGAAGACATTCTAAGTAGAAAAATCTTTATGGTATATTCTGTTCTTTTCCCATTTTTGCTACCATCCTCTAGGAGGATCAAAGTGGCTGCGCAGTTTCGTTTTTTTTTTTTTTACTAAAACGTAGGCTAGAACTTGTACAAATTGTGCTAAAAAAAGACTAAGCTGTGTTTCTGCATTCTCACTTTTTCATTCACTACTTCTCTTTTCTTCAGATACTGCCTATCAATACTGACAGCACATGTAAAGAAAAGTCCTCCAGAATTGGAAATTGCTCTTCAGAAGGTTCATGATCTTCGAGGTTTTGTATCAGGAACTCAAAAGCTTTGAAAATGGGTGGCTTGCAGGAGCTTTAAGGGAACATTGCTGTCTGACCAAAACTGTTAAAGAGGAAACTTCCCCATCTGAGTATCCAGGAGCCCCACTGGCAGTCAGATTCACACCACCTGAGCTGGGACCACCCCCCACAGCTACAACCTTCACACTCACAGTCAGACCAGGATTCCTTACCAGCTCAAACACAGGTTTCCCATAGCAGAATCTCAGACATCCTGATCCTTAATATCATTTAGTCTCAGTGCAATAACTAAGTAACAAAATAGCAGCTCCAGTTGGTGCCTGTGAGAAGGAACCGTGAACAAGGAACCCCTCAGCGTGTGAGAACTTTTAGACCTTCACAGTCTATCCCTGGAAAAATTTGGAGGTCCTTAGCTGTGTCTCACAGGTCTCTGTCCCCTTTGTTATGAAAGGGCTTGGCCATTCACACTGGTACTCTCACCACCCAGAGCTCAACCTGCAGCTCCCATTGCAGCTGCATCCTGAGCTACTGCACTGAATGTGTTCCTCAACACTTTAATTGTTAGCATGGTTCACCAAGAAAATTATTTTAAGGTGATTGTTTATGAAGCAAGCCAAAAACCAGACATGTACTTGAAACCAGCTGTGTGTTTAGGTACAGCAACGTATCAGCTAAGACAGGCTTCTGTACATGCCCTCAGCTCACCCTTTTACCTAGGTTTGCTGGCAGATACCCCAGAGGTGGACCTGTTTTCACTTTCCAGTTGGAGCAGTTCTTTTAGCATGGAATAGGAAGTTCCTATTCTGGATCCTGGTATCCCAAACCAGCAAACTTTGCCTTTGTTCTGTGCTGATGCTTCTAGCTCATCTCAGTTCCACTCAGTGCTAAGCTTGGGATGGTGCTTGAAGTTGCCCAGTAGAGGCAAAGTAAATCCTTCTGCAAGACAGAACAAGGTGTTGGTCTGAAGGTCCCTGTCTGATGTCAGAGTTGTGCTTGATGATGCATCCTGTCCTCACAGCAGGGTTCCACTGCTGGGGGTGTAACAGATCATATGTTGCTTTATCTTGTTGCAGAAAGCATTATGCCAGATATCCAAGCTGTGAGTGCAGAAGAAGCTCTGAAATACCTGCTTTTCCTTGTGGATGTCAATGAATTGTATGATTATTCCTTGGGGACATATGACTTTGATTTAGTCATCATGGTGGCAGAAAAGTCTCAAAAGGTCTTGGCTTGTAGTTCCAGCTAAGGAACTTCTTCTTCTGCTTTCTCAAAGGTTTTTTATAGTCTGCAGATCAGTCTGCATGTTTTCTTAGTAATGGCTCTCTACCCAGGCAGGATTCCAGTGGCTCAGAAGTCCTGTGTGTACTTGGGATGAAGCTGGGAAAATGTCATGTCATGTTTCTGCATCCTTTGGTACTTCTTGAGCACAGCTTTGGAAATTTACTTGTGTTCAAGTACTCTACTAGAGCAGCAGGGCGAAGTAGCTTTGGGGAAGGGAGGGATTGATATCTGAAGTTTTGTGTCTGCATGCCTTCCATTCTCAATTCTGTACTCTTGATTTGTGCTTATTTAGTGGTTCCCATGATAATAGCATGTGTCTTCATGCAGGTTTAACGAGAAATCTCTGAACTTAAATGCCCATTTGCATCTTTAGAGTTTTCTAATGTTACAGCAAATTCTGCTGCCCATCAGTTAGAATACCCTATTCTTGTTAATGGGTTTTATGGCCTTTGCTGAGGGGAAGTCAATCAGCTGTATAGCTGCAAATTTATACATAATCATAGATAATCGAAAACAACATTTGATGTGACACATAGGCTTGAATTTTAAATGTTACCTGCCTTTAGATATTGTTGAAGTCCATGTGGGAGCCTGGTAATTTAAGTTAGTAATTTCTGGCAAGAATATATGCACAAATTGATTCTTTAAGATGGCTTACATTTGGAAAGGAAAAAGAAGCCTTTTTTTAGTGTATTGTCATGTATTTTCAAATACGAAACTGTCTGTTGGTGAAGATGGGGGCAAATAAGGATTTTAGCAGATTAGCTCAACAGCAGTCTTCATTGCACTTTGCAGGACCCAAAGGAATACTTGCCCTTCTTAAATACCCTCCGGAAAATGGAAACCAATTATCAGCGATATACAATAGACAGACACTTGAAGAGATACGCTAAAGCTATTGGCCACCTCAGCAAATGTGGTAAGTGTCCTAAGGAGGATTTCTGCAGTGTAACATTTCCATTTTGGAGAGCCTTTGGGGGAAGTAGCTAAAGAAAGAGAATGATTGCTCAAGATCATCTTCCGTCCAATAATGCATGGTGAACTTCCGCTCCTTGCTTTTGGTACTGTCGCTTGGTTCAGGAAGAAGGAAATATTTACTCCTCTGTAGTCATGAAGCCATGAAGTCTTGTGTTGTTCCAGTTCAAGTGAATTGTTTCTGGTTAACATCTCTGGCAAAACCTCAAGGAAGTAAACACCTTGATATTACAGTAGTAGAGCAGGTGCTCTTCCATCCAGACACCTCTCGTTGCTTCTTGGTGGTGTGAACCCAGACGGTCTGGGAGCTGGGAGGGGCATTTACTTTCTCTTCCCATTTTTACAAAAAGTAAATTATTTCTGCAGGTCCAGAACACTTCTCTGAATTTCTGAACTTGGTGAAGGATCAGAATCTGTATTCTGAGGCCTTAAAGCTGTACCCCTCTAGCACTCAGGAGTACAAGGTGCGTAAGCTCGTGACAGTGCAGTGTCAAAGCTTTATATTCCCTTATGAGTCTCTTTGGATCTCCTTAGCACCTTGCATAAAGACAGGCATGAAACTACAGCTGCTTGTGTTCAAGTTCTGTAGGCCATTGCTATTCCAGTGTTGTCTGAAATATCTTCTGAGATAACAGCTGGAATGACTCAGCACTAACCCTGCAGGATCTGGTCATCGATGGTTGTTATTCGTTTGATCCTGTGACTCAGAGAGCATCTGGACATCCTGTTTCTTCTGCTGCTCTGTCTTGTAGTGTGCTGAACAACTCCCATAACCTCAGAAAGGCTTCTCTCTGTCTTGACCTCTGTGTGGCTTGCAGATTGTATGGGGATAATTTGTTATTCTTAAACTGAGAAGTGCTGGGAAGCTTTTAGGTCTGCTGTTTCCTAGAACATAGTGTCCCTTATTGGTTTCAGTATTACTGAAGAATTATAGCTTGTCCAAGGCTGAGATAAAATGTAAATGCAGTTAATATAATCTAATGTAGATACTGTAAATTTACAACACAGGAGCCTTTGTACAAGGAGGAGTTGAGTGAGAGGGAACATAGAGAGAATCAGTCTATCTGCAACACAGTGAAAGCAGAAAGGAGTCTTTACTCATGAGGGAGATCTGTTTCTGAATGACTCATTGGGAGTGTTCTATTATTTCCCCTGTATCCTTCCAGTCAAATCCACTTGCCCCTTCTTCGTGGTAATAGTGAGCTTTGAGGTGCCTGTAGAGTTACAGGGCTTCTGTGTTCCCATTTGCCAGTATTTGTTGCTTAAAGTAGATTAGTTCAGAGAGACATTCTAACAAAAACTGCTCATGTGGGTGGGGAGGAAGGGCCTGGTTTCCTGCAGTATCTAGCTTACCCAGCATTTGGTTTGGAGAGTCAGGTGCCTCCCTGTGTCACTTGCTGTAGCTCTGTGAAGTGTCTCCATGTGCCCTTGGCTTGATATAGTTTAAAATGGGTTAGAAATTTCATGCCTAGAAATTCTTGGAGAAGCAGAGTAAGAGGTTTTTGTTTATGGGCCCTTAATTTTTACTAATGGAGGACTGCTACTGTCTTTACTAATTTTTTAAATTTCTTTGTCCCTTTCTTTCAGGATATCAGTGATGCATATGGGGAGTACTTGATTCAGAAGCAGCTGTTTGAAGAGGCTGCATTGGCATTTGCTCGTGCTGGCATCTTTGCAAAAGCACTTGATGCTTTTCAGAGCAGTGGCAGCTGGCAGCAAGCCTTGTGCATGGCATCACGGCTTGGTTACACAAAGGATAAGCTGTCCAGCCTGGCACGGAGCATGGCAGGTAGGCCTTGAAGTGATAGAAATGTGCAGAGCGGGAATGGCTGCTGTTATTTATGGTTCACTTTGGCTTTTCCTAAAATTCATTGAAAACCTCAGTATTCAGCAGCATTTTTCTTAAATTAGAACAAAGATCCCACGTTTCCCCAAGGGTTTGTGCATTTGCACATGACCTCTGTTTCTCAAAAGAACCAGAAGATGTTGAAGCTGAATTGGTAGGCAGCCCAGGAGCTGCAAGCAAGATGTGGCCTTGGCTACCCAGTGCTGACTGCTTCTTGCATTGTTCCATTGCAGCCTCTGCTCTTCCAAAGTGCCTTGTTAGTTAACTCAAGGAATGGACATGTGCTGAAGTGTCTGAGATTACTGAGGCCTCTGGACAATAACTGGTGCAAGTTCTGTGCCTATCCACTGACCTTAAAGGCTGTTGGATAATGTGGGGCTGCTTCTTGCTTTCTCCTTGAAGCCAGCTAGCAGCTAGGACCAGCTGGAACATAAAGCTGTGTGTTGTCCTAAGAAGAAAAAGGTTGCTGGTCACAGGCTTTGTGCTCAGTAACACATGTCAGACATGAGGTGTGTCGTGGACCTGGTATATATTTCAGCAAGAGAAATTTCACCTATTTCAGCAAGAGAAATGCAGCATTGTCCTGAATTCAACCTTAATCAGAGACAGAGTTTGTGAATGGCCACTTAACACAAGGGACTATGGCTTCTGGAGTCTAGTCTTCCAGAGATGGATACTCCAGTATTTGCCTTATCTGTAATCTAATGTAATTTAAATCCTTCATGCCTTTAATGCTTTTCTATGGTGCCCCTTTTAAATTACAGTTGTAATTTAGCACATGTGTGAGCAGATAGAAAGTGTCTCAGTGAGTGGGATTTTCTTCTGCTTTGTAGTTTTCTGGCACAAAATCCAGCTGTTTCTGAAAAGCTGAAACTCCACTTTTCCTTGTAGGAAAACTGGTTGAACAGAGAAAGCATGCAGAGGCAGCCATACTCCTGGAGCAGTACACTCAGGTAAGGTATTCACCCTCCTGCCTGTGTCCCAGTAGTGCCCTCTGTCAGTCAGATACAACATGCATGTTTCCTCTGTTCTCATGCACCACGTGTGACTCCAGGCATGCTGACAGCAGAACAGTCTGTGCCATGGGCCCCTTGGGGAAGGCAGAGCAGGCCCGGGTGATGCAGTGAGCAGGGTGGAGATAAATGCTGTGTCCCTGAGCTTTTCCACTCATGAAGCTGCCCATGCTTTGGGATGAAAACCTTTTGTCTCAGAGAGCTGTAACATGAGGGCTGGAATAAGGAAGATAGAATTCCAGAGGGATTTCCCCTTAGTGTGGGAGAAGCAATATAGTTTTGCTGAGCTGGTTTGTGATTTTTGTTTGCTTGATTGGGTTTTGATGTCAGCATCTCTAAGTAGCTGGCCATAGTGGTGTTTTCCTTTCTTGGCTATGATACTGCCCCATAGAAATACCCATCTGAATAGCTTCTACCTGAACATGTATTACTATAATCAGCAGCATGGTTGCTCTTTCCTTCTAGGACTATGAAGAGGCTGTTCTTCTGCTCTTAGAAGGTGCTCTTTGGGAAGAGGCTTTGAGATTGGTAAGACATTTCAAATCACGAGAACAGAAGTGGAAATACTTCGTCAGTGTGCAGAAACAGAGGGGTGTGGTCTGGGTTATATCCTTAAATGATACCTTCTCTTCTTTCCCTGATCCAGATTCACAAGTATGGTAGACTGGATATCTTGGAGACCAACTTGAAACCTGCTATTTTGGAAGGTGAATCTGTTCAACAGTCTAAGATTTCTCTGTGCTATAGAGGCCGGAGATCTTTGCTGGGTCTGTAGGAAGTCTTAGCATTCTGGTATTGGAAGGTGTATGGAAGGATACTTTGCCTCTGCCTAATTGATGCTGCTCTGTTAGCTGCATTTGGCTCTCCTCAGTGCATCTTGAAGCCCTGCATTGTCATGGGATCTTATTAGCTTAGTCAGGCTCTTTGGAGTTTTTCCAGCCCTCACAGTCAAAAGCTGCAAAAGTGTCTGTGTCTGCATGTCCATAAACAAGCACGACAGTTCTTGCTCCAGAGCATGTGTGGCAGCAGAGCTACGGACCAGGAAAATGGCTATCTGTCCTGTAAGCTTTGATGAGTAGTTTTTGGAAATAAAAAAAATATTTCATAATTGTATTCTCCCTTCCACACAGGAAGAATGTTTTGTTACTATTCCTTCTTCTTTCTTTTCATGCTTTATGAGTTGAGGGATTTTTTTTCTCAGCTTGTTGAAATACTTTGCTTGCATCAAAAATGCTTTTCAGTTCTCTTGCACAAATGTTTATGTTTTGATTTTCTTAATGAGCAGCTCAGAAAAGTCAGCTGATCTTCCTAGACTCCCAGAAAACAGCATTTCTTCACCATAAGAGTCGCCTGCAAGTGGTCCGAGAGCTGAAGGAGAAGGCTTGTGAGAACCTGCAGGGTTGGTACTGAAGTGCATATGACTTTCTCCTAAGTAACTGTGATCATATTTTTGTTTGTGGTTTCTCTTTGCTCTGATGGAGCTGTGCTCTCCTCTAACTCCAATGGGATCTACAGCAGTAAAACAGCGCCCTTCTCAACCCTTCCTCAGTCCTTACTTGGAGTGTGGTTATTCTCTATTTTCAGCTCTTCCTTGGGTCACAGCTTTCATGCAATGAAAATGCCCTTGAAAGCTCTTCAAAATGACACAGCATTGTCTCTGCAGTGCCATCATTGCTGGGTGAGATAGTGCTCAACATGTCTTTTGTGCCTGATACTTGTAGGCATACTCACTGCCAGCTCATACAGGCTCAGGGAACTTCTCTGAAAGCAGAATGCTGTGTCCTAGTCCAGATCGACTGTATGAGATTGTCATCCCTCTGATTGTGCTGTTCAGTATCATAATCCCTACCAGGACAGAGGAGCAATGTTATTCTCACAATTACTGTTTCTTCTTGTGTGTGGCTCAGTGGGGGAGCCATAAGGTTCCAGAGCCACCAGCAGGTGAAGTGAATCTGCCCAGCAAGCTACACAGATCAATCAGAGAGAAAACTTGAAATAAGTCTGACCTTTTTGCATAATATGACAGTTGTTACCATGTTTTGCAGATTATGAAGTGCCAAATTGCCCAGAACTGGAGCTTTTCTCTGAAACCAGCAGTGTTGTGACAGCCAGTGAAACGAACAGCAAATACTCACACAGCAATTCAAGAATATCAGCGTAGGTATCTGCCTTCCAGTCAGGTAGTGACTGTTCTGGCATCAGCATTCAGGAGGTCAGCTTGCTCATGCTTGGCATACTCCTCCTTGCAGCTGTGTGTGCCTTGGAGCTGCTTTAATTACAGGCATTTCATGGTTATTTTAACTCTGATTGGAAGGGAAAGAGCAGAAAAAGCCGGAAGCTGCTTGTGCAACAGGAACTGGGTGCCCAGCAGAGGAGCTGAGAGCACACACTATGGGCGGGTTCTGGCTACATGGATGTTGGGCATGTGGCCACAATAGCTGGCTGAAGAAAGGTGGACACTGAGTACAGGCAGAGCCTCTCAATTGCTAACAGCTTGTGCGCATGTCTTATGTTCTTTGGCCCAGGTTTCGCACTTGGTGCATGGGGGTTGCTACTAAATCTCATACCAATGTCTTCCCACAGTGGTTGTCTGCATTGTTTTAGAGTGCTCTCAAGAATATGATCTGCAGTGTGGGGCAGAGTGGGATGTGTAACAGGCTGGTGTACTCTGTGGGACCACTTCTGAATTCCCTGGCTGAGCTGTGGAAGAATACAGTCGTGGGGAAAATGTCAACACTTTTTTTGTGGACCAGATGTAAACAGAAAGAGAATGCAGCCTTAGTATTCAGCATCAGAGTATGCAGATCACTTGGGAACATTATGCAGGCAGGTCTGGTCTATGAATGATGCTGCTTTCCTGTGATCGTGGGTAGGAGCTGAGCAGACTCTGGAGATGACAGAAACTAAAATGTTCACAGCCAAGCACATACCCTGGCCACCAGTGCTTTAAGTGAGCCTCAGCTTTGCCTGAAAGTGACTACTGCTTTGTGCTTGGAGCACCTCCTACTTTGTGCTGTAGACCTGCTTTAACCTTGCTTGGAATATGGAGCAGTCCTTTTTGGAGCAGAGAAACAGCCTGACCTCCAGTCTTGTGTGTCAGACCACAAAGGGTATTGGTTGAGTAGCACTGAAAACATTGTGACAGTGCCTCAAGTTACATGCATACTCTGTCACTGGAGAAAGCAAGGACTTGAGTGACAAGCTTCATGCAGACTGTTAATGTTCCCTCAGACTTTCCCTGCTAACAGCTGATCCTGCTCTGCATGCTGTAATTGTACATGCTCTTTTCAGGCGATCCTCTAAGAACCGACGCAAGGCAGAGCGCAAAAGATACAGCCTGAAGGAGGGAAGTCCTTTTGAGGATATTGCCCTTCTGGAAGCCCTGGGAGAGTGTGTTCGTGCTGTTGAGGCTGTGAAAGGTAGGTGATCTTAATCCATGCTGCAGCTTGGAAGGATGAGGACAGCTAAAGTAGTGTGGCCCCTCTTTTTCTTACTCTGTGTGCTGGGGAGAAAAGCTGCCTGGGTCGTACAGTCATCTGAGTTGGACCTAGG
Organism: Petroica traversi; assembly: GCA_025920805.1. NCBI lineage: Eukaryota > Metazoa > Chordata > Aves > Passeriformes > Petroicidae > Petroica > Petroica traversi. The sequence goes on along the minus strand of JAHLSL010013621.1, from coordinate 5,828,932 downwards.
CTTAGTTCATCTGCCTCTGGGCTCAGAATAATGTGAGCTCTCTGCATGTGAAGTTGGGAGCAGAGAAAAGAAGCCTTCTCAGTGCCACTATAGATTTGTCTAATTTTTGTTCTCAGACACTGCAGGGGCTCAGAAGGAACAGAACCAGTTCTGAGTTGCTGCTCTCCTTCCTGTGTGCTGATAGCAAAGCAATGCAGCTGTTTATTTAATACACCTATGTTGATTGCTATTTATTGTTTCTGTTCCCTCCTGCAGGAGAGATACATGTCCTTCTGAAGCAGCTTGTGCTCTTTGGCTATGATGAGCAAGCTGGGGCACTGCAGCAAGTCCTGGAAGAGATTTTGCAGTTGATGGAGACCTCAGTCCCAGAAATCTGGACTTCAGACCTGCAGCAGAGCTCTGTCAGCCTGGTCTGTGCTAATCCACAACACCTATCACACTCACTGCAAAGTATCAAGTGTTTAGCAGTATTTTGCATTCTCCAGCAGAGAGCCTAGAATCCTTCTATGGCTTTCATAATCTTGGGTTTTTTTGTTAGAGGTTCAGTAGACATTCTGTGCACGGCCTGCTGAGTCAGTACACTCTAGATGGGTACAACATGTACAGCCTACTGTATTCCCTGCACTGAATGCACATTGGGTGTGATGAGGTCTCCTGAGGCTTGGCTTGCCTTGGCCTAGTGGTGACTTGTTTCTGTAAGCTCGATCTTCAGCAATTTGTAGAATAAGGGAACACTCCCTTCTAATGATAACCCTAATGACAGAAGTGTACTAGCATAGTTGTTGTGTAGCCTGATCTTGTGAAGTGAAAAGCTACTGGATTTGGTCTGAACCGTGTAACCTAAGGAGTAAATTACAAAAAGAAGGGTTATGTCAGACTTCTAAGCTTCAGCTTAATGCAGAATAAGGAAATCACAAGGGCTTTAGTTAGTTCCCTTCCAGAGTAAAAAAGTCTGTATTTCTAATAGGTGGTTTCTGAGCATTTATGGTGAACACAAGATATTCCCCAGTATCTTCTCTCTAACTGCTCATTAGCAGGACTCTTAAAGACAGATCAAAATTGTTTTATGTGACAGGGAACAGAGACTACCAGATGAACTTCAAATATTGATGGTGCTGTAATGAAATCAGCCCTGCCAAATCATGACATTTATGGTGCTGTGAAGCAGTAGGTACTGGGATAAGAGTTCTGTGTCCTGAAGAGCTGTGTGAAAGCAGTTCTCTCTTTCTGCCTGTGTTAACTTTTCTGAGACATTACTGGGCTTTGATCACACTGATCACACTTTGATCTTGTTCACTTCATGTGAGGTCTCCTCTTTTTGGACAATAATAGCAGAGTTTCCTTTGAAAGTATCCCTGCTTGTGTCTTGTTTTGTTCAGTTTGGAACACGGCTCTTGCTTCTTACAGGTCTTGGGACCAAATTCAACTGCAAACAGTATTATGGCTGCCTATCAGCAGAAGAGGATGATGCCTCCTGTTGTACAAGGTTAGTTGAGGCTCTGAGCTAAGTTTGGGTGTGAAATGTCAGGAAGGTTTAGTGGGCTTGGAGGATCTCCAAACACTGCTACCTGCCAACAGTTGTACCAGTTACTCAGCTATGGCGTTTCCTTGCTTTTCTTTATGGTGTACTATCCTGCCTTGTAGCAAGTGAGCAGCTTTCTCAACAAAGTTTATTTTGCTCTGAATTTCTGTGCTAAAACTGTCTCAGTTTAAAACTGTCTCCTGAGCTAAAATATCTCCTTGTGGTATCCTGTGTGTGTAGTGTCATCTGTTGTGAGGGAATTGAAAATCTGATTTTTGAGGAATGTGTTAGATAATTCTTCTTGTAACTTACCTGCTGAACTTTTCTCTCTGACTTTGGCAGCCAGGCCAGGCTACAATCTGTAATGTTGCTCTGCCATCTTGAAGTCCTTGCAGTGAATACAAAATTAGAGCTGAGAGACCTAGCAAATGGTGGTCCCAACTCCGCAGTCTTCTGTCTTCCCACTAGTCCTATTTCCTCTTTCCCTGCTAGTCCTGAAATTGCCTGGAGATGTCCTCTGTTGAATCTATCTGTCTGTCCATTGCCACTTGCCAGGGCTGGCTTCAGAAAAAGCCTTGCACCTCTTATTCACACCAACTAGTGCCAGCTCACTGTGGTGCACAATGTGCCAGTGGCAGGTGAATGAACGGCGTTCTGCTTTGTGCCACTAATAGCTGTGGCTTTGTGCCTGTGCCTCCTTGTTCTGAACAGTAACACTTTAATGATTGAGAGGGGACTTGGTGTGTCCAGAAGTTTCCAGGTGTAAGCAGGTCTTCTGAGGACACTCTCCTGTGCAGGCTGGTGATCAGTCACTACAGGGAAATGATAGATGTCAAGAGGTTGCTCTGCATCCTTTGATGTAAGAAAAGTGAACAAAGTAGTTGACAGCTCTTGAAGAAGCTATATTGCTGTCATCCCCTGTTCTGACTCTTGTTCCATTTGTCTTTCAGATCCAGAAGTACTGACTCCACCAAAATTCAATAAAAATCTGCAGTGGAAACTGCATCTTCTCCAGTAAACAGAAGCCAAGGAATCCCTGTGGACTCTGAACTCTTAACTTTCCTTTTAACTTCATTATATCTTTACAGAAGCCGTTGTTGTTCTGGTGTTTCTGATACACTGTTCTTATGCTTGTGCAAGTGAAGGGTCCTTCCAGCTGGTGCGGCTGTGACTGTGACCCGTATGGTGTCACAGTTACTGCCACAGCCACTCACATCCTGCAGAGGTGGCTTGTGAGGCTGGAGGCAAAAGGGTGTGCAGCTCTGAAAACTCTTTTCCCTGTTCCCCCCATTCTGGATGAAGCAGTCCCTCCAGTATTGGATGGGTTATCTTCTCTGCCATCATTCCCTCCTAGAGTTGATACCTGCCATGATGACAGGCCACATTTTAAGCTTTAGATAACTCGCCTCTAAGACTGTACCAATAGCAAAGTGCTGTAGTTTCTAAACAAATTTTGTGTTTTCTCTGCTGAAACTGGGTGTTGCTGATACCAGATTTTCATCATTGCTTTGTTACATCAGAGTGAGTCCTGCAGTGCCAACAGCCATTGCTGTATTGAAACTGAGCCCATTCCAGCAGGGAGGTCTTGGAGAGAGGAAAATGTGAATAAAAAGCAGGGCAGAGGTGTCAGTGTCACACACTGCTGGGTAATACTACCCTAATTATCTGAGATCAGAGAAGATCGACTAATGCTGCTGACAGATCAGCAGCTGTACCCTGGCAGTGCTGTGCATTATTGCAGAACTGTGTCATCTGGAAACTGGTCTCAAACTGAGAATTAGGTTTACCCCAGAATACTTCTGTGATCTGATGCAAGAAATAACAGCAGCAGTTCTGGGAGCAGAGGAAGGAGACGAGGCTAGAAACCCTTTCAGTGGCAGGATCCCCTTCTTGGTTAATACTGTCCCAGCAGCAGGAGTGTTCAGGCCATTTCCCTTGGGTGCTGCAGAAAAATACCACATAAACAAGGTGCTTCCTGTCTGTTGGAGGTGTTTAATGGCACAGCAGCAAGCTGTGTTCTGATGGCATGGCATGAGCAATGCTACAGGTCCCTGTTTTTGTGTTGGCAAGAACTCCACCAGATTGGAGAGGCCATTTGGTCTTGCACCAGATGTGTTGTGCTGTCTTGAGCTTGCTGGAGGGGAGTGGTAAAAGTCTTCTACTGTTACTGTTAGCACATCTAGTTTCCAGGTGTTCTGAGTTACGGGGCCTGTTTGGGCTGTGTGGGGATGACTTGTCAAATACTGTGACTACGCTGGAAAGAGATTCTCCAAGAATAAATAAATCTTTTTGAGATGGCAAAACACTTGAAAGACTTTACAGGGCAAGACTGTTTAACAGGATCTGGGTCTTCAAAATGGTAGCAGAGTGTAGTACATGATGAAATACAGAAGCCAACCACCAGAGCTGGGGAAAGGGTTGATGAGGGAGTCTCTGCTCCTCTGCAGAGCACTCTGGCCCAGCAACTGAAATGTGACACTGACACCAGTAATTCCTGTCATTCCTAAATCTGATGCCAGGAAATACTGATGTCTTTACAACCTAATCTATTGTCTAGAAAGAGAACACAAGAAAAGGTAAAATTACCACTGGCTTACTGAAGATTCGTGCTTGTGCCTAAATATGTGTATGATTTCTTTTGCTTTTCCATGATGATGATGGGGAAAGCCGAAGACCCTTTAGTGTTAGGCATGCTTTCTTCTTGTCCCTCCAAGGCAAACTTGTTCTGCCATCCAAGTGAAAGATCAATCTTCTAAATCATTCATCACTAAATTCTTACTGTCTTCCCCTAACCTTTCCCTCCCCAGTGAACTTGGAGCAAGGAGCAGTAGAGCTGGGAGCAACACCTAGTGTCCGTGAGCCTCAAGGGGGAATGTCCTGCTTGCTGCTTCTGCCATTGCTGAACCTTAGCTGCAGCTAGGAGTCTGCTTTCCCTTGGTTTCTGCCAGCGTGTTTTTTTGCTTTCTTGGTGATGCTCGTAATCTTGAAATGTACTCAGCTGTAGTTAGTGTCATTACAGACACTGAATTTGCTCTTAGGAATTCTATGGAGGCTGCTACAAATAGAGTTACCAGGAATGGAAGCAAGCCGTTAATACAGAAATATGGAGTTAACTTTAAAAATGTCTCAACCCCTGAGCAAATGTGGCTGTATGGAAGCCTGTTTCTCGTTAGATGTTTTTCACCTGTCTGCTGGTTAGCTTCATTAAACACAAAAGGAAAATAAATCCATCAAGTTCAGTAGGAACTTTCATGAACAGGTCCACAAATAGTGTGGTTCATTGGAGCAACAGATTATAGGTTCTTGTTAGATTGCCAATGATAAATGCAGCTGCAAAATGCAAGTGTACAGTGCTATTAGAAGTGTCCCTGGCCATACTCCTACGGAGTCGGAGGCACAGATTTTTCTGAAGAGGCATCCCTACTTTGGGGAAGAGAGGATCAAAACCCTTGACTTGTCTGCAAGGTGGTCATGTTCTCATCCACTGGCTTGGAGGTTTTCAAAGGATAAATTTATTCTTTTTGGGAGAAGCAGAGAAGAGGCTAAAGTCTAATATTCTGTTAACTGCAATTGTAAACAGGGAGGAGGGAGAGAAAACAACTTTCTCTGTAAATTAGTATTGAGAGTTGCAAAGAGAGGACAAAGGCAGTGGGTTTTTCATAAAGGTGGAACAGAACTCTTGCACCACTCCCTTTTCCACTTGGATGGCTGCAAGGGCAAGTGTCATCTGGCTCTCCACCTGATAACTTGTCACCGCATCAGCCTACTATCAGCCCAAGTTAATCACCACATATCATGGCACATCTCATGGAAAGTCCTTTACTGTATCTTCTTGGCTTTAGGTCTCATTCCTGTAACAATATCACAGCAAATAATACTGGTCCAGCAGAGATCTAATTACAGCCAGGGGTGGAAGAGAGATGCTTTATCATCACTGGCTGTTGAGTGTTAAGGTTATGCTGTTTTTCTGAGGCTCTTTTCCAACAAAGATATGTTGTTTGCTTGCAATCTCCTGTATGGATTTATCAGCTGTAGATGAAAGACTGGAGGAAGGCTGTGGGTTCCCTACAAAGCCACACATGAAGTAACCTGTGTCAATGTCTGCATCTTCTGCCTTAGTTTCTTTCATGGCCTGGAGGCTACCCTTGGTAACCTATAGGCAGTTGTCCCTTTTTGGCTTCAGAGAGCTTTTGCCCACGGCTGCCATTCCTGCTGACTTTTCCCATACAGTGTGACCCCACATAGTGAGTGCTGGACATGCTGCCATTCCTTCCCCTGGGGTCAGCCCTGGTGGCAGTGGTTCTCCTGGTGATGCTGCCGATTTATAACATCATACATAGGCTTGTCCCTCAGAACTGTGCTCCACATTTGAGTGTGTGACTCAGATAGCTGCACACCATTCCCATATAGATGGATTGCAGGCATTTATGCTTCACTCTGACCTGCTGAGAGGTACTAAAACCACAACTCCCACCCAGATGTGATGTGCCATGGGCCATAAGCAGTGCGTTTTACCATGAAGAAGCATGTCTTCCTTTCCTGGCCTGTGTCTGCCATGAGGAAGACCATAGCTCTCCAGCATAGACTGGCTGTGCTTTTCTCATTTCTTATTAAGCTTTGTTTTGTAATTTAAGGCATATTATTACTGATGTCAGCAAAAGCTTAAGAGTGTCAGGTGTTTTAAATTAGGCCATGGCAGACCCTTCACCTTACTGTACCCCATTCAGGTGAAAGATGAATGGTTTAAGTAAAGATTTTTCACTGTCAGTCATAGAAGAACAATAAATACTTTAAAGACCTAGAAAAGTGGGACATGGCAAGGGCTTGCAGAATAGTTTTGAAACAACTGGAGAACTCAAACAGAAATCTTGAATTAGATACTGGTTACTGCATTTGGCAACATTCAGTATGTTTTATTAAAATTAACTAAATCAGCTAAAAAAGCATCCTTTAGATGAACATAGCTCATTTTAATGTGAAAACCACAGCTATAAAGTTTAGATTACCCACCTCCAAATGCAGAATCCTGCCTACTGAACATGGACAATAATTTCGAAACACACTGTACCTTTAAAGTGAAGCAGGTAGAAAATTGTCCAATAGCTGTTGAGTAAGCAGGTATTTAGACATCAGGTAAGTGCAGACTTATTTTGAAAATATCTTAGCTACATTGCTTGGCTAGAACTGGGTGTGCTGGCTTTGTGGATTCACCACCCAGCACCCATTTCTGTACAGGCATGAAATTAACATGACCCTCTGTGTGGATAAGCTTCTTGCACACCAGGTCGAAAGAACACATTTTTGGGGACAATTTTATCACAGAAACCAATTTGTTCTTTTCCAGCAACATCAGCTTACTATTTGCCCTATTTGAGTGGGTACAGCAACATGCTGTTGTATGGGGGAATAGAAGAAGAGTATATCCTCTCCCCACGGAATGTGTTAGTAAGTGTTAGGAGTAGCATTTTGCTTGTACAGCAAAAGCTCTGTCCACTCTTTCACTGAAAGCCATTTCACTCAGAGATCCTCTTGCTTAAGTCAAATCTGGGCTTAGGATGAAGCTGAACTCTACAAACCAGTTCTGGTTGGTCTCAGACGTTTTTATTAGTACTGTTCTGCTGCTTCTAGAAGTTCACATCTTGACAACAATCAAATTATTAGAGGCTCACTAAAATCCTGATGTGGAGAAACAGGGAGGGATTAAACCACAGGATTTCTGTACCAAACTCAACATATGTAGACAAGCAACTACAAACCTTGATAATTATTACTCTGGGGAGTAGTAAGGCTGGTCGTTGTGTATTACACGTGTATTTTATATAAAAATGTTTAAATACATCCTTTTACCCAAAAGTGATTGTTTGCACCATTTAGAGCCTGAGCAGTGGCTGTCCTGGCACCCTGGTGAGGGACAAAGCCTCCTCCAGAGCTGAGGGGCAGTGCAGCAGCACTGAACTGTCAGGCCTTTCAGTGGTACAGCAAAGAGGGGATGATCAGCTGCTGGTCCTTCCCCTACACTGAGGCACATTCTGTCAGTCACACGAGTGCCTGCAACACTGAGAAACTTCAGTGGTAGGCAGAAAACATAAAGAGAAAGACCTCTAAATCATTGTTTCTTTCCTTTCTCAGTAGAAACCTAGATCTGGGCTCAGTTCAGCTTCTGAATTAAAATAAATCCTTTCATCTGAACAAAGCACTTCTTCCAAACTTCACTTACAGATTAGTGTAGCTGTGCACAACAAAGCTGCAAACAAAAAGTTTCAATTTCAGAAGCCAGTCTGTTTATATTTTTAATAGGAAGGAAGAAGAGGACTTAGTTTTTTGTTTAAGCTATTACTAAATTAGAATGCTGCTGTTTCAAGGCTACTTTTCCCCACATTAAATTTGTGTTAATAAATGTTAATAAACATACATTTCCATTAACATTTTGTGGTCTTTGTGTTGGTTTGAAATCTGAAGACAGATTGAAAGATGATTTTTTGCAAAATCATTTTCACCAATGTTTCCTAAGATGTTCCTTTAACTGTGGGATTGTGGACAGCTGTTGTTTACAGCGATGGCATCTGAGGGGAAGTTTGAGAAGTTCAGAGGTATGGTCTTTCACCGTCACTTTTCCCTTGCTTCTTACCATCTCTATCACATCTGGGGATAAAAATAAAAAAGACCACAGGTATTGAGACCACGAACATCATGAAACACATGACACTGCAAATCTCTGTGCACTGTTTTGCATGCACAGTGTGTCATTGCTGCATCCTAATTTAAACCAGACACAAAATTTGTTGGCTTTTACTCAGTGCTACTCCCCAATATCTTAAATTTTAAAAAAGACTTTCACTTACTGCAATAAAATGTACGACTTGCACATTTGTTTGGAAGAAAAGCCCAAAGCCAGAACCTGCAAACCATTTTGAAATGTTTTTCTAATCCGTGTTATGAAATACTTTTTCTAATCCTTACCTTCGGAGTTTAAGAAGTAGTCTGTAGTAAAAGAGTTCCAGTGCTTTTTGGTTTTCAGGGCCGGAGAATCAAAATCCTGGCTGATTACATGCAAATGTAGCTGACTGGGGAAAAAGTATAATGTAGATATGAGAGAAGAAGGTTAATGCACAAAGTTGTTTTGCAATTGTATCAACTGCAAACATGATTCAGCAGAGTGCCAGCCTGTGGGTCAGTCCTGACCCTGTGACAGAAGAAACACAGTCTGTTCTGGAAGCACTGTCTCTTGCCAGGCATTTCCCTTATAATAGTAAGGGTCACCAGTCCATATTCCATTGGACCCTCACTGCAGTCAATATTCCTGCCAGTTCCAAAAAAGGCAGAGACAGTATTGTTAACAAATCAAAGGTTTATTGAAGGTTTAATAATAAACTGAAGTTTTATTACTTTAGAGTACTTGAATGGGACTTATCAGTGCCCAAAAGCTTCAATCAAGAACTGCAGAATTACTGACTGCAATATCTACACCTACTTGGACACTCTAAGGTTTGGACTTAGACACAAGACTCAAATCCTTGCTCAGTATCAGGCAGGACTCTAATCCCACACTGGTGCCCTGGGAGGGGCATGCCCTAGGACTTGGCATTGGCAGCACTGCCCCGTTGCTGGGGCTGGAGCATAAGCATCCCATAGCCCCAGGAACCAATCTCTGCTGGAGGAGCCTAACAAGCATTTCCCCTAGGCTCAAGACACCCATGTGATCCATTGGGATCTTTACAGTGGTGTGTGGCAAAGGAATTGCACACCAAGCTGTCTGTAGTGTCGAGGAGGATTGCCTGTTCTTTAGCAATGCCACATATCCTCATGGATTTAGCCGCAAGTCTGTGTAGGAAGAACAGCATCTCCACCACATGACTCCTCTAGGTCTTACCTCATACTAGGGATAGCATGGTAACCCAGTCTGAACTCCAGGCTTTCTCTGGCAGGGCATTGTTCGATCATTTTTTGCCCAACTGCATGCATGTGTTCCAGGAGTTCAAGGTGGTCCCTGGTGACTGACTTCAGGCTTGAAATGGGGTCCCATGGTAAAATAAGCCAGTGGTAACGTGCTTTGGGATATTTATCCTTGATGACTACAGTCTTTTCATCTTTGTAAACCTTGCAAAAAACCAAATAGCTAGATTACTTTCTAACTGAAAGTTAAATATACTATTCCTATAAACACTGTATTTAGTGAAGAGATGCTGGCCAAAGAGAAATTTTGCTGAAATTAAGTTGCTCCAGAATAAGTACCCTCTTCCATAACATATACAAGGTAGCTATGGAGAGGTGTTCCAGCATCCTTTTCACATGCTTTATTATAAAAGGAAAAAGCTTTCTAATCTTACTTTGCAGTAAGTTAACCATAGCTAATCATATGTGGATATGAACTCTTGAAAATCATCTGGTCTGAGATACCAGAGAGGCCTAGGGAACTCTACTTCCATCAGGCTATATTCAAGCTCTGCAGTCACAAACAACAACTCTGTGCTCAACACAGAACATGTAGGAATGCTGCAGCATCCATCACAGATTTCTGGAGTGAAGCACAAATCTTACATGTGCTACCAGCAGTGTGCTGCAGACCTTCACCAGCATTACAAAGACAAAAACATTCAAGTCTGGGCTATTTCCGTTCCTCCTGCCCAGCATCCTGCTTTGAAATATCACTCACAAGGAGGAGAACAGATTCCTGTCCACCATACCCTTCTTCCTGCTTTCATTTTGTTTTGCCTTCTGCAACAATTCAATGCAGCTGAGGATGAGAAATGGGTGGAAGCTTGTGGACAACAGCGGGGAGAACCCAGCAATAACAAGCTGCCAGGTTGTGATGCAGAAACGGTGTATTGTGTCTCTGGTCTCTTAGCAGTGCACCTGCTGAGAGATGCATGACGTCTTTGTCACCTTTGCTAATTATTCTTGTATGTTTATACACAGATCAGCCTTACTCTACAGGAAGGAGGATTAAAATTCTATCTGTACACAAATCACAGAACTGATTCTTTCACCTGCAAGATATTTTATATACACATATTTGAGTATTATTAGAAGAATGAAATATTTAATTTTGATTTAAAAGAAAATATATTAGTTCTATTGTTTGTGTATGCAGATTGAAACTATAACTAATAAAGCAACCTGCAATCATAAACCATTATTTGTGTCTAACATTAAAAGAACAGTTTTAAAACCTGCTTACATTATGGGTCAAGAAAGCCGTGTTTTGATAGGTATTATATAGAATTCTGCTTCAGGGATGAAAATTAAGCTTAATGTTTAAAAAATAAGGAAGACTTTCCATAGTTTTATCATCCCCTATAGACAGAGTCATTTGAAAGTGTTGGCAATTCTAGCACAATAGGCACCCAGTTCTCCTGTAAATCACCCAGTTCAACACTTCACCCTTAAATAAAAATAAAAAAAAAATCAATCAAGACCTAGGACCCTTCTGTTACTTATCAGCTAAGAGAAGAACTGGCTCATGGGTTGGGCACAAAGGATTACAGTGATTGGGGTGACATCAGACTGGTGACCTGTCACTAGTGGGGTTCCACAAGGCTCCATCCTTGGCTCTGTGCTCTTCAACATTTTAATAAATGACCTGGACACAAGACTAGAAGGAATAGAAAACAAGCTTGCCAATGACACTAAACTGGGAGGAACTGTCAACTCCCTTGAATGCAGGGAGGCCCTGCAGAGAGACCTGGACAAATCAGAGGGCTGGGCAGAAGTTTAAGAAAGGAAAGTGCCGGATTCTGCACCTGGACAGGGCAACCCTGAACGGGGCAACCCCAGATGTACAGACAGAACTGACAGAAGCTGGAGAGCAGCTCCAGGGAATGGGATCTAAGGGTTCTGGTCTGTGGCAAGTTGAACATGAGCCAGCAGTGCCCTGGCAGCCAGGAGGGCCACCCATGTCCTGGGGTGCATCAGGCACAGCATCACCAGCCAGGCAAGGGAGGGGATTGTCCTGCCCTGCTCTGCACTGGGGCAGCCTCACCTCGAGTGCTGGGGGCAGTTCTGGGTACCACAATACAAGATATAAAGCTCCTAGAAAGTGTTCGACAGAGGCCAATGAAGATGGTGAAGGGCCTTGATGTAAAGCCGTCTGAGGAGCAGCTGAAGTCACTTGGTCTGTTCAGCGTGGAGGAGACTGAGAGGTGACCTCACTGCAATTACAAGTTCCTTGTGAGGGGAAGAGGAGGGGCAGGCACAGATCTCTTCTCTGTGGTGACCAGGGAGAGGATCTGAGGGAATGGCCTGAAGCTGAGTCAGGGAAGGTTTAGGTTGGATATCAGGAAAAGGGTGGTTGGGCACTGGAACCAGCTCCCCACAAAAGTGGTCATGGTACCAGGTCTGACAGTTCAAGAAGTGTTTGGACAATGCTCTCAGGTACATGGTGTGATTTCTGGGGATGTCCTATGTAGGAGTTGGATCCAATGATCCTGATGGGTCCCCTCCAACTCAACATATTCTACGATTCTAAATTATTTTCAGCCTAATAGTGATCATCTCCTGAAGGGGCCTGGTGAGGCCAGGAGTCAGATCCCATTAGCTGACACAAAAGTCAAGAGTTTGCTGGAAACCAGGAAACTGCACTCAGAAACAAGACAGAGCTGACTGCTGGAAAATGGGAACTTCTAAGGCTTGATCAGCATCAAATGACAACCCCATTTTAGCTGGTTTCCCTGAGGAAACAAAGCAACTGCATGGCTCACCCGCTCTCCCATCACCCTTTTCAAAATGTTGGCCAAATCTCACAGTACAGAGAGCTCTAAGACAATTAAGACAATGACACTCTGCAAAATCAGTGCAGTAGAGACTCCCAAGCAAATGTTACTACAGAGAGAGATGCAAGTACATTTCAGCCCTTATGCAGGACTCCACTGATTAACCAGATTGTTAAAGCAAATTGCAAAAGGAAGAAAGCTCATTTAGCTTCGCTAGACAGGATCTACTGTAAAGTACAAGTATACAGCTCTCACCTGCATTTTTGGGTCTTGCATGGAGTTCTTTAGACCCTGACTCCAGTGTCCTGGATGTTCCTATAGCACATAACAAGAAAAATCAATTGTAAGACAATTAAGCATCTAATTACATATTTTAAAGGATTCAGTTAAGAATATTCATTAGTATAGTACTATACAATACCAGTATATTCAGCAGTACTGTAACAGCTGAATGACAGCTCAATTATTTCTTTTCTATAAAATGCCAACACACCTGCTCCAACTGCCCCCAAAAAGCTACTTTTGAAAACCTTTAACAAGATACCGTGAAGACAGAAAGTTCAATCTTCCAAACATTGGAAATTTAACAACAGGGAGCTATAAATGTGTTTATACTTCACTATTCGCCTGCACATGTCACGGCACAAGGCCTTCTGCTTTGTGGATCATAAGAACCAAAGAAGGAACAAAGATCTCCATTACTCATCCTACCCCTTACTGCTCTGCACAGAACAAAGCAGTTGCAGTGTGTGGCCTTATCCTGAGATGTACAGATTTTTTTTAAATTGTGCAGTAGCTTGTGGAGAAAGCAAGAAAGGCACAGGAACATCAAGCCAACACAAGCTATTTTTTAACATGGTTACTGAACACCTATTAGAATGTGTGCCTCATGTGCACCTGTTTCAAAACAGATGTTTCAGCTGTTAGATCAGCAATGATAGTCATCCTATTCTTATGAAAGAAGATGTTCAAACACTATTATGGTGCTGGTAGGAAACAGTGTTCGTCGTCATCTCCCTGCTCACTTCACCACAAATCTGACCCTAATATAACTAGCCAAGCCTAAAAATGAAGTAAGTCGTTAACTCACAGCAACCTGAGACTAAAAGTCTGTCTTGAGGGGTTTCATTTCTGTGCCTTGTCCTCCAGCACTGCACTAGTTCCAAATGCAAGGTCTTTTTTTTGCCAGGGCTAAAAACACAGGGCTAAAAGCTCCCTTTCAAAGATTCTGGCTGGTAGCATTCACTAATGTGAACATGGTTCTGCCATATACAATGAACAAAACAGGAGGAGAAAAAAAAGCACCATGCAATTACAGAAAAAAAAAAAATAAAGGCTCAGGTTGTTCCATTCTCTGTGCATTTGCTTTTAGATAACCACTCAAAAGCCAGGGAAGTGTCCTTGGGTGACTCCAGCTAAATGGAGCTCGCGTGGACTGCCCTTCTCCAGAAGCTGCAGCAGAAACCAGAGGTTAAATCCTCATTTGCTACAGAGAAGCCCCCTCAGGTCAGGTTAGAACGGGTCCCAAGTAACTTTCCCAGGGTCTGGGTGACGTCAGGCGCACATAACACCTCTCATGCTCTGAATTCTTTGAGGATCTGTTAAACCTGAGATGCCTGCCATAAGCAGAACCCACAAAAGCAAAAGACCATGGATCCTCATAGAGGGGACAACCCCAGGAGAAACAGCACAAGTATTAATACTAACACACTTGCCTTTTTGCTCGAAGTTCCTTCATGTGTAGATACACCGGTATTGCTTAGCTTGGGATCTGTAGAACTGTCTCGTGTATCCACCACCTCCAACTTCATTGTTTTTCTGGGCACAAGCTCTATATCATCATTCTCAGAGGAGTCCTCATGTGGCATCTTGTCAGCTTTCGGAACAGTTTTCCCACACTCTTCAGCAAATTGCACCGTGTAGGGGTAAAGGTTATTCACAATATGCAGAACTTGGCCTGGCTTCATTTTCACCACTTCATCCTTGCCAATATTCACAAGATCAACACTAGTTGGATTGACCCCTATCTTTGGTAGACGGAAAAAGGAAAAAATAGTAGAAAATGCTGTTGTAAGTGGAATCACAAATGTCTGCTCCATTCTCCTAGAATGGAGTGAAATACTGCTACCCTGGAAAGTATTTGCATTTTGCATTCACTGCCCACCCTGCTCACATCAACGCACTTTAGCAGACCAGGCAGTCCAGCACCACTGACACCTGTTCCTGCCCCAGCCTTGCAGTCACAGCTGTCAGTACACAACCTCGGGGCGAGGGGTCTCAGGGAGCCTGGGTCTGCAGCAGATCCAGAGTTACAGCATCCTGTGCTGCACTTCCCTCACAAATTCCCAACCTACTAAACAACTAGTAACAGTGGCAACTATTTCTGAGGAGTAGCACTAGTTTAGTAAATTATTTCAATGCAATCGCACTGTAGGGCAGGTGACCTACAGTGATTGTTTGATAGATGGATTTTGCCTCATCGGCTGGGTGACCCTATGAAAATTCGGAGTTTTCAGCAAAATGCTTTTGGTTAATGTTTATGCATGAAACAGGCTTAAGGAAACCAGCTCTCTCCTGTGACTGATGATCTCAGTCAGAGAGCGTTTTGTTAGCTGTCACTGCTCTGAGAAAAATCAATCTACAAACACCAGAGGTTTATGTGCAAAAAGAAGACAGAGGAGTCCTGTAACTTTATTCGAATAAAGGGAGAGGCCATGGGGCATTTCCCCTGGAGTCTGTCAGATTTTGAAGGATACAGCCTCCTTTTTATCCTGATTCCCGGCCGCATTTCCCTCTCTCTTTCCCCATTGGCTGAGGGATTCGAACGGCACAGACTTTCCGAAAACTACTAATACCTAAGACACCCCCTCCCTTCTAATGTATAATTCCCCCCCTTTTATCCTTCCCTTGTGTTGCTCAGTGGAATTCCTTATGGAATTTATGGATCTTCTCATTGTTCCTTTCATATTCATTTTATGTGTCTGCAGACCTTTGGTTTGTTTGTAAATGCAAATTTCCCTCATTCCGTTCATCAATCAGTGGAATCCTCCCCATTGTTTCTTTTATCTCTCAGTGCTGGTTTTATTTACTGGCAAGACCCACGGTTTGTTTGTGAAGACAAATTCCTTATTCCTTTCACTGCCATACCTGCATGCTTCACAAGATGGTACTATACCTCTCACTTGGTATTCCCTGCAATGAAGCACATGCCTGATTCCAGCCAGGATCTCTTTAGTCTACAGCTCTGCAGTATCACTCAGGTCAAGGAAGCTTCCCATCAGGAAATAAACTATCAAACAACTGATCGCTGGATCAGTGCCACACACCTCTCACAATATTCAAATCATGACTAGGGTTAATTTCTGTGAAAAAATTGTCCAAAACATCTCAGCCAGATTTATCAGACACCATGAAGGTGCCTGTGCTTAGTGGGCTCTGGAGGCATTTTGAGAGAAGACGTTACCCCTCGGTAGGCAGAACATTTTGCTGTGTTTTCACACAGGCTGATGCTGTGTGCACATACACACAAAAACACCAGAGACCCTTCTCTGCATGTTATCTCAGAGATACTGGGCCTCATAACTGTGAGGGAGAAGCTTTGCCTCCATCATCTGGTAACATGAGCATTCCTGCTCTGCTGTCTCACATCCTATCTCTTCCCAGAAATAATCACATCTTTAGCTCTAACAGCCAACCCACAAAAATCTTCTATAACTGCATAATTCCATTAACTCAAGAACTTCAACCTTAAACAAAGGGCTACCTCAGCTCATAAAGTTCAGGAGTAAGATAAGCAAGTTTAGTAGAAGTAGTCCAAAATCTCCCAAATGCACCACCTGACAGAACTGACTGAGGACTCACAACACCATTCCCTGATGTTGTAAGTCAGGCTGTCTTGGACTGGAGTGTATCTGGAAAGAATGGTGCAGACTTTTATTGAGATGCACAAAGAATAAGTTCACTTCTGAGGGCCACTCGCTGTAATCTCCCTTGGGGATAATAAATCTTCAGGTCCTTCAGACCCAGTGATCAAAATCATCACTTGGAGCATTTATGGAGTTAATTACAACTATCCCAGTAAGTATCAGAAATAGTGTACGTCCATATGTAAAAACATACCTGCTTAACTGTGACATACCCCTTGTTACAGTCTGCTTTCAACTGAACTGGAAAAGAAAGAACAAAGTGTCCAAAACAATGTAAGTAAAAAGAAGTCTGCTGAACCACCCAGAGCAAAGAGCACTTCTCTTTTTAAAGATTTGTTTCTTCCTGGACATGATCTTTGTGAATTCTCCAAGAACATATATAGGATTTAACTCTGTAGAATTTGGTTATGAGGGTAAAATAGAAGTGACAGATCTTTAAAGATGGGTTTAGAGTATGGGAGTTTATTGTGAAAGTGCATGGGTGTGAGAGGCCTGCTGGACTGCAAGATGCAGCTCAAATTAGGCCAGAGAAAGAGAGAAAAAGAGGCAAAAAGAGAGAGTAAAAAGAGAGCGATTTGCCATTTACAATACAATAAATCATCTTCTCTGTTGAATATTCTAACTCTCTTTAACCAATCCGAAACAAGCTACAAACTCTAAAATATTTGCATGCAACCTATAAGAATCATTACATTACCATATGGGGTTATATTTTAAACCTTAAAAAAACTGCTTTTGGGAATCTCCTACCAGGCAGGTATGGTTTGTTCTGACCTCTGGACCTGCCTAGGCAGAGGGTATTGTTCTAACAAGAAGGAGGATTCCCTTCAGCCAGCTATACCATTGTTTCTTAGTTACTCTTTAACTCAAACCTTGTTTTCATCTCAATTTCGATTATACTTTCCATATTTTCAGCATCTTTTGCAAGGTAATCATATCTGTAAGGTTTTCCTATTTCATCTTCCTCAACAAACATATTATTTTATGTGCAAAATAACAAGTCATGCAAAAAATCAGTTGGTGGAATACTAGGGAGAAGAAGTGCTGCTCATGAAGCAGGGGTGCAGACAGTGAAACGAAACTGTGGGCCTGGGAACTCACATTAAGGTTCCATTATTTCAGTTACAGAGGTGCTGATGTCCTGTCTTTGGGTGCCTCTGCTTTTTTAGGTCCCAGAGATCTCTGTAAGGGCTCATTAAAAAGCCTTGATGACTTCAAGAACCAGGCAACACTGCAGACCACAGAATGGAATAAGGCAGGCTCAGCTGCACATAGAAAGCAGGATTTGAGCTAAACCACCTTACCTTGCTGCCGTGAACACTTCTTATCCATTATCCCAGTCTCTGGGCCACGCCCAATTACCACGGCTTCCAAGTGTGGCAGCTTCACTCGCTGAGTGCATTTCTCCTTCCCCACGAGCCAGCACACACGCATCACTGTGCTACACAGCCAAATAAAGTGTGTTTATTACCCCCTTAACATGTCACTTCCTGATGGGCCACATTCCTGTGGAACAGGGTCCAGGAATTCTGCTGCCAGCCCATCCATTACCTGAGCCAATTCTGCTAAATGGGTTCACATTTCTGAAATTCAAGGCAAAGCATGTCACCTTCACCGGCACTTGCATAATCTGAGAGCAGGATGCTGTTGAAAGGGCAATCCTATTTTCCTTCCTACACTACCCTACATTCTCACATCCATGAACCATATATAGGAAAAATCGATTGGATTGACAGTTCCATCTGACAGAAGAGCCTAGCCACAAGAAAGTGTGGTATGTTTCCCACAGAGTTAATCCCAGAGATTAATTTAACTACCAAATCAAGTCTGAGCAGCAGAAGACAACACGAGAGTCAGGACAGCTTCATCCAGCAACAGCACTCGGATCATGCTATGAAACCTCCAAGTTTACACTAATCTGACCCTGGGCAGCAAAGATCCCTCACCCTCACCCTGCCCGGTGCTCAGCGCTGCTCCTCCCAGCTCTGAGGTGGTTACATCCCGCGGAAAGCAAGGCCCTGTCTCCAGTGCAACATAGGCACTGCCACACACCCACCCCCGTGGCACACCCATCCCCGTGGCACATCCATCCTTGTAGCACACCTATCCGTATCCCTGTGGCAGATTCACCCCCGTGGCACACCCATCCCTGTGGCACATCCATCCCTATGGCACATCTATCCCTGTGGCACACCCATCCGTATCCCTGTGGCAGATTCACCCCCGTGGCACACTCATCCCTGTGGCACATCCATCCCCGTGGCACACTCGTCCCTGTGGCACACCCATCCCCGTGGCACATCCATCCCTATGGCAGACCCATCCCTGTGGCAGATCCATCCCTGCGGCAGACCCATTCCCGAGGCACACCCATCCCCGTGGCACACCCATCCCTAGGGACACCCATGTCAAGGCCCCATCCCGGCGGGCCCCGTTTCCACGGCAACGGCGGGACGTGCCCCACCCCCTTACCAGGCGCGCGACGTTCGCGCCGCCGCCGCCG
>JAHLSL010013621.1:5787869-5809872 GCA_025920805.1 Petroica traversi | reverse complement strand
AGGGGCCGGCGGGGGTCCCGCCGCGGCTGCTGCAGGTGCCTGAGTGCCGGTGACTGTTCTTCTTGCAGTTCAAGCAGATCTCCCAAGCCTACGAAGTTCTGTCGGACCCGAAGAAGAGGGAGTTGTATGACAAAGGAGGCGAGCAAGCTATCAAGGAGGGCGGCTCCGGCGGCGGCTTCGGGTCACCCATGGACATATTCGATATGTTCTTCGGCGGCGGAGGGAGGATGCAGAGGGAGAGGCGAGGTAACGTGTCCGCGGAGGTTCTCTGAGGAGAATGTCGTAGATGTAGGAATTTAAACGGAGTTAAAGTGAAGTTACAGGCTTAACCTGGAAATTGGAGAAAACTGTTGTCCTTTATCGCCTAAAACCACGAGGGAGAGCATTTGGTTGGTACGGTGGTAGTTTGGTCACCTGTGCGTTGTCCTCTGTTATTCGCTAACCAGATGATGTGTTCGGAGAACCTTTAGCTGAGTATAAGCCCAGCTGCTAATGGGCAAAGTAGTAAATGGAAGAGTAACATAGATTAAAATGATTAACTAAGATACCGTAAGTGCAGCATCTAAAAGCAGCTGTCTAAACAGGAGAGCAAGGTGCAGTTCAGTCTGTGAAACCTTTCTGTGTTCCTGCTCTGTGCCGTGGAATTAAGTTGAAACTGCAGAAAATGCTACCCAAAATTTAAGCTCAAGTTTAATCATGCTGGGAAAAACTTCAAGCTTGTTGAGAGCTGACCCCATCACCTCTTCGTGCAGACCTGGTGAAAAAGGGAACAAAAATTGTTTTGTGTAACAGTGTTAAGAATGTTGTGTCAAAGTACTTTTAACAACCCAGAGCTCAGCATACTTTACAAAACTAAGCCTACAGTGGCTGAAGTGTTGAGTTCCTGCATGCCAAAATGCAGTTGCTCATTTCTGGTTCCAGAAGGTCACCTGGTGAGGAAGAAAGTGCTGGAGTGGAGATTCCAGAGTCTCTCACTTGTTTGTAGGAAGTCTGTTTGGTGACTTCGTTAAAACCAGAGTCTTATAGAAATTAAATGTCTAAGCTTCTGTATGTTTTGTTGCTGTTACTGTTTGTACTTTCCAGAAGGTCTCTTCTGACTTTACAGAGCCAAAGCCATTACAGCTGTTACCTAATATGACAGCAGCTGGGAAGGGGCTTTTGGCTAATCCAGCAAAACAAGACAAACCTCTGTTGAAACAAGCTGTTAAATCCCAGAGACTTGGTTTAACATGGCTTGACAGGGAGATGTGCAGACCAAGCTTCCAAACTTGAGTAAATGTCTGTGTTGTTTTACAGGTAAAAACGTGGTCCACCAGTTGTCAGTAAGTTTAGAAGATATGTACAACGGTGCGATGAGGAAACTTGCACTGCAGAAAAACGTTATCTGTGACAAATGTGAAGGTAATGTTGAAACTTAAACTTTTAAGTTTTGGGTTTTGGGTTTTTTTCTCTGGTAGCACGTAATCATCTCCAGTTTTCATTCTCAGGTCGTGGTGGTAAGAAAGGCGCAGTAGAATGCTGCCCTAATTGCAGGGGAACAGGCATGCAGATTAGAATTCACCAGATTGGGCCAGGAATGGTGCAGCAGATCCAGTCTGTGTGTATGGAGTGCCAGGGGCACGGGGAGCGGATCAGCCCCAAGGACCGGTGTAAGAGCTGCAATGGCAGAAAAATTGTTAGAGAGAAGAAGATCCTAGAAGTTCACATTGATAAAGGTGAGGCGTCTTACTGAGGTGAAATATTGAACTGGGATGTACTGACTGACTTTGCAGCACTAAAACAGAAGCTTTACTAAATGCTTGGTGTTGTTTGGTGACTAACACTGCTGAGCACATACACAGTAAAATTGTTTATTGCTACCCTACAAAAAGTAGACTTGTTTATAGCGGAGGTTGACTGTCTATCTCTGTGTCACTTCCAAAGCCTAGCACATAACTAAGAATGAATTTTGAAACCTGCATTTTTGTAAGAAGTGAATTGGTCCCTCTTAGCCCAGTTTGTGATCAGGTAGGCTAATCAGTTTTGACTGCCTTTTGCAAAACCCTGCAGACTCCGATCACTTCCGCTGTGTTTCAGTGTGAAGGGGAACCAGGTCTGCTATAATAATAGTGTGCAAAGACAGTGCTAAGCCTCTCATGCTTAGACCTCTGTCGGCTACACCACCCTGACAGTGCTGCTCAGTGCAGGTACTTCTTCTTGCCTGGCACAAGGCAACTCGATACA
The DNA here is from genome assembly GCA_025920805.1 of Petroica traversi. Taxonomy (NCBI): domain Eukaryota; kingdom Metazoa; phylum Chordata; class Aves; order Passeriformes; family Petroicidae; genus Petroica; species Petroica traversi. The sequence goes on along the minus strand of JAHLSL010013621.1, from coordinate 5,807,649 downwards.
CAAACCCTCAGTGATGGGTGAACGTGATGGTACTGAGTGATGATGCACCTCTGCTGAGGGGGCTGCCCTGAAGCTCTGGAGAAGCCTCTGGAGAAGCCTCTGGAGTAGTGCAGCTGATAAGACAGGGCAAGCTAACAAAATACATGGCTTTTACAGACTCACTCATGGTTATCACCTGTATCTGTTACATGTGTAAGCCGAGCTTATGCAGTGCCTGAATTTGTAGGGGAAATCCTACAGTAGTAGTAAATATGAGGACTAGTAGTTATATTACTGACATTTTGAACAGGGAAGTCTTACGAGAAGAATGTTTTTCTGGAAAGAAGGGAAAAGAGATTGATATAGCATAAGAAAATCAGTATTTTTGTTAGAATTCTTTGGGTGAAATGAGTTTCTTACAAGAAAGTTTTCAGTCCATGAGGAATGTTTCTTGGACTTGGCAGGCACTAAGATGATGTTTCATAAGGAGATGTGCCACATACTTACAAAACTGAAGAAGCTGATGTGTCAATTGCTCCTGAAATGCAGTTTGTACACAATGTTTCCAGTTTCTTGTTTCTATTTATGTATATATGAAATGAAAACTGATGATATTTCCCTTCAGGACTTTATGTTGGTGGCTCTTTTGGTAGTACAGTTAAATATGATGGTCTTGAGATGGAATTCAGGTTAGCGCCATTAGGATCTGTTGAACAGTGAGTGGATTGAAAAAAAAAAATAAAAATTAATGCTTCAAGGGAAGATCCTGATGTTCTTGTTTAAAGATCCCGAGATACCTTGATACAAACTCCTGCATATAGAAGCATTTGTTGTTGGTGCTTTTATCTTAAAAATAAGAAAAATGTTCATTTGTTTTCTACAATAGGAATGAAGGATGGTCAGAAAATAACATTCCACGGTGAAGGGGACCAAGAGCCAGGTCTGGAGCCAGGGGATATTATTATTGTCTTGGATCAGAAAGACCACTCTGTATTTACAAGGTACAGACTCTTGAATTCTCTTTCGTTATCTCCCCTGGTGTTTTTCCATGTGCTTCCTTAGTTACCACTCATCTTGTACATACTGAAGTGTCAGGAGATGGGATCACATGACTGTCACTCAGCTGTGAGTCTGTCTGGGTGGTCAGAGGAACGCTGAGGTGGGGGAATTCTGGTGCAACTAGTCTGGCCACTTGTGTTCTAATAGTGTGAGATAATCTCCTGTGAGCTTTGGCAGCAGAAGGGGACAGAAGGCAAACAAAAGCAGTTACACTTAAGAGTTTACAAATATTTAATTTTAAAAACCTATTGAAATAATGAGATTTTGTTTAGTAGTTTTGAATGTTCGTGACTGTTTCCTTGTTCTCAATTACTTGGCTCAGAAAATTGCCATTTAGTGTAGGCAGGTGTTGTCCACTTGGCCTCAAGGCAGGGAAAACTCTGAGTGTGTGCACATGTGTTCTTGGATCTTGCTTAGGACAAATTTAGTATAGTGTGCACCCTTGGGATCAAAGGTGGTTTCCCACATTCATTTCTTGCCTGAATGCTATGGGCAGGATAATTGGTCCTGTCTGGTTTTTATTGTGAAAGCAAAAGTGACTCAGGTACCACTGACCACATCTCAACTATTTTGTGTTCCCAGGCAATACCTCTCAGGGTTGCTTCCCTCTTGTTACTGTTTGTGGAATTAGTCTGTCCAGTACATTTTGGTCCAGTTAAAAGCACTGCTTATGATCTCCCAGAAATGTGTTTCATTTGTTGTCTCACTGCTGCATTCAGAACAATAACAGGGGAGTCCGTGGGTTTGGAGTAAACACTCACTTGTTTCATCACCACCCACTGGCCTTGTGCTTGCAGGTAGGAGCAGTGAGCCAAAGGTTCTTGATTCTTGGGAAACCTGCAGCTGGCCTGCCCAACTGTCATGTATGGTGCTGTGCTCTTGAAGCTGGTGCCAGAATTCTGTGCCAAGGAACATTGAGCTCACAGGTTAAGAGTCAATTCTGTTTGCTTTGGATGAGCCTACTCAGCTGATTTTTTCTTAACTTCCAGTGAAACCAGACACTGAATCAGATATGCCAAACTGTTCTCATGGTTTCCTGGGACTTAAAGTCACTATTCCGCTAGATTATTTTTGTCTATCCATCTGCCCACTGCATTCAGTTCTAGTGTCCCTCAATAACCCTTGATATTACTGGTCGTGTGAGGTTATGCTGAGGTTGTGCTCTCGCACAAGTGAGATGTTCCACCTCTCCTGTCAGAGTCTAAAATTAGCTTTTCGTTCAAGTCTCCTGCCAGAAACCTTTTAAAAACAGGGAGAGTGCTCTATGTTCTTTGAATAAACTGTGGGATTTTATAGCCTTTGAACATGTAGACAATCACTGGTGTTGCCATTCTGAAGTCAGAACACAAAGTAATTAACACTATCTATTCCAGATACTTCTTAGTAATTTCTAAAAGGTGCTTGTATCGTTACCCAGAGTGGGCATTACCTGTTAAACTTCCCTGGTAATAAATCTTCAGAGTGTAACAGTTTACCATAGTGCATGGTGGTGCAATTAAGAAGGGATTTATCTACATAAAGAAGGGAGTTAATTCCAGTATCTATGAGGCTGAGTTTTTTTGGGTTTTTTTTTTAATGGAGAAGGAGCTGTGAAGTGAAACTGAATGCAAGTGGGCCTTGCTGTATTTGCTGCCTTTCAATAAACACTTCTAGCACTTTAGATAGTTTGACATGATGGTAATGGCTTTCAAGAGTGGGTGTCACTGTAGCAATTGAGAAGCTACATTAATATTTGGTATTCTTCTGTTACAATTACAGCTTATTGTAATTTCCAAGTTAAATAATGAAGTTGGGTATGATCATTTTACTGTTTCTCACTGTGACTGTTGTTGATTGGTTCTGCCTTAGACGAGATGAAGATCTGCTTCTGTCTATGGATATTCAGCTGGTTGAAGCACTGTGTGGCTTTCAAAAGCCAATCACAACGTTGGATAACAGAACTATTATTATTACCTCCCATCCTGGTAAGAGTTGGTTTGCTTTCTGTTGAATGTTCTAGCATACAGTCAATGTAAGCTGGAAATCTAGAGGAACAGAAGCCCCCCCATCTTGATATAAAAGGGATGTGTGCTAGTACCAAGTTCTTTGCCCTAGTCTTTACAGTATGAATCTTGAAATTAAAAAGGATTTTTGCATAGCAGCCAGCAGTAACTTTCTCTTTGCGTGACGTAGTAACAGACCTTACCTCATGGACATACTTGCATACTGAGGATATCTCATGAGAATTGAAGGCCGTGGGTCTCTGAAAACCACTTTTTCAGCCTTGGAAGCGATGGAGCACTTAATAAATTTGTAAGTATGCTTCCTTTGGGAAGCATAACAAGGTTACAGGAATTTAATGTAGACATCAGTCTGCTTTCCTACTCAGATGTTACCAGGCAATAAGTTCCTGTTAGACTACTACATGTTGGTGTTGCTGCCTAGCCACAATGTAGAAAGCTACATAAATATTGAAGGGAATTATAGCTAAAGCTGCTTCTCTTGCCTGCATGGATCGCTTCCTTTTTTGGTAATTTCTTTGTTGTTTTTTAGGCCAGGTTGTTGAGCATGGGGCTATTAAGTGCGTGTTGAATGAAGGTATGCCAATTTATCGCAGACCATATGAAAAAGGACGTCTGATCATAGAATTCAGGGTAAGTGAATCAACTCACTTCCATGGCATTTCAGGACTGAATATCCATCCAAAATTTAACCAACAAGCACTGCCTCAGTCAAGGAGAAATACCAATAATCAATTGTCCTGTTTTGGTATTTGATCTTAACAATGGTGGGAGCATGCAACCCGTTAAACAGAATTACAGTTCAGAACAAAGAGAAAACTTACAGAACACTGTGTGCTTAAAGTACATTAGGTATCAGAGGAGATCGTTCAGCAGCCTTGTGAATTTCCATTTGCTTTACATATTCTTTAGTTTCTGCTGTCCTTCGGGGAGGATGCATGAGTAACCTTGACTTCTGCTCTGGAGCAGAAGACTGGGTTGGAAAAAGTCTGATTTTCTTCTCTGGGGAGAAGCTAATGCTGGGAGCTATAGCAGCAGGGCCTGTCTGCTACAGCTTAGAATATATTTAACCATATCTCTAATGCTGACATTTTATTCTATATATTTAAATATGTAGTTGTATAAGCTATTGTAAGTATGTAGTTGTATGTGGTGTTATGTTACATATATACTTTGCTTTTGTGGGTGATTCCAGAGAGCAGCCTGAGGCAGAAGAAAGGTGTTAATTGAGTTGCCAGAGTTAGAAGCTAACTTCATGCAGGCATTAAAAGAACAGTTTAGTGATGTTGATAATTTTTTAAGCTCTGAATTTAAGTCATCTATGATGACAAAGTTTACTTTGGCAGATATTTTACCTGTAAGTCTATTTGATGTAATGAAAAACGAGTTCAGATAGACTTGAGTAACCTTAGTTCTTGATGATTTCAGGTTATCTTCCCAGAGAGTGGCTTCCTCTCCTCAGATAAGCTGTCCTTACTTGAAAAACTGCTACCTACAAGGCAGGAGATAGAAGAAACTGAGGAAATGGAACAGGTGGAATTAGTGGACTTTGATCCATCTCAGAAGCGAAAACACCATTATAATGGAGAAGTGTATGAAGATGATGAACATCAGCCTAGAGGTGGTGTTCAGTGCCAGACATCATAAATGAGCCAGTGAATAACTTGTGATGCTTGTTTTGTATGCAGTAGTGGATGAGTGAAGGACTACAAGCAGTTTGCCCTCACTTCCTGCTATTTGTTGTTCTATCCAGCCATAGTTATTTCTAAAAGCATAAAGAAATAAACTAAGTAATTAAACTGACTTTGCAATTTGTATAAAGCTCCAGGATGCAAGTTCAAATGAAGTTGACTGCACTTCACCCCTGCCTCTTGGTGCAGAAAACTCCCTTACCTGCTTGTCTTTTATTCCAAACCTTGTAATTCCTGTATGTGTTCAATTGCCCAGGCTTAAACTAAGATTCTCTGGTGTGCTTTTTAGGAATTCTAGATCTTATCCTCTGTGAATAAAGTATGCACAAGTACTTATAATCCATGGTAAGATGTAGTTAAGTTCTGTACCAATTAGGATAATAATGTTTGGGCTTGTACTGGTGTTTGTTAAATAGGGACTGGCTCTAATGCAACTACTTGGTGCCTGAGGCTGACACAGATGTGGTCAATCTTCACAGGCCCATTAAAGTCGAGTGCTCCCCAAGCTTTCCAAGTATTCCACACAAGGTCAGGTAGTCCTTTCCTGTGCCAGCACTGGTCCTGACCCCAGGGCTGGATGTGGAGCTTGCTTTGTTTGATCGGTGACTTCCTTTTTGCTGCTGTCCAGCATCACACTGCCTTGGTGCCAGTGGTTGCTTGGAGTTGCCTTGGCTACTGTGCATTAGTAAAATTCTCGAGGCTTTGTCAGCACAAAGGTGTCTGGGAACGTCAGACTGCTGCTAGGTGAAGCTTGATTCCCACCTTGATTACTGAAACCAGATACCCTCCGTGGTGTGGTAAGAAAGAAGTACCAGCCCTCTTAGTGGGTTTATGTGATCCTGCAAAGGAGAGAAGCTTAGTGCGTACAACCAACCAATGCATCTAGGATGTTCTGAAATCAATGTATTGTGTGCATTATTTCAAGCTGATTCTTGAAATTTCTGTATGAATGTTTTAATTATTGTAGATGAAGCATTTCCGATATAATTACAAAATCGTTCATTGCCTCTTTTCTTAGACCAGATGTTGGTTTAAAAACACCGCCCCCTTCTTTTTAGACAGCTATTCACAGAAAAATCTTTAAAATCTTCTTTCAGAAAATATGCTGAGAAGACCCATCCAGATTTAACCTCTAGGGTGGTAGTTTAGTCTTCCTCAGCCATCTGGGTTGGGACAGAGCTTACGCTTTTCATACTGCTTTGAAGCAAAAATGTCATGAGGAGAACTCGTCTAAGCTGCTGCGTGGCAGAGTCTGTGTGTCGTAATTTGAGTATCTGGAAGCTCTTAGAAAGAAACATCTCTAGCTTATCTAAGCATTACAGGTTTCAGTTTATAAAGACGGCACGTCTATCATGGGCTTTATACCTCAAATGTACCCTTCGGAGAACCTACAGCACAATGATCTTTTCACCTGCACGTTTCACCTACTTTCGTGTTTTGTTTCTCAGCAGAAATACAATTCTGTAGGCCATGCATTTTTTCAAATTCTACTTGAGTGAGCTCATCAGTGAGCTGAGAAGTGTGACCTGCAGCTGCCTGTGCTCTATCAGCTCAGTTCCTCTGAGTCAAGGGAAGAAACTGAAAGTAATTACCTCTGGCTAGGGCTGACTGCTGCACAGCTGGCTTGAGACTTAAATAGCAGTAAAATACACTGCTGCTTTTCAGCTCAGTAAGCACCCTTGGTTTGTTCTTTTTTTTCCTTAACCACTACATCAGAATAGCAAGGACAAGCAACATTTCATTCACAACCCTGAGCATGATGGTGGGACATGATTTTACTTCAGATGACTGTGTATTATATTTTAAAAAACCCCAACATTCCATAGACTTACTTTCTCAGGAATACTAATTTTCCTTTCACCACACTCATAGCTGCATTGGCATATTGAGGTCATATTCTTGACTTAATCTGGAGGCCATGGACAATTCTGCTTGATGACCCCACGGTGGATGGGCCAGGCCCAGATTGCAGGAGGAGGGAAGGATGCTACTGCTAGTGCAGGAAGGGCAGGAGGAACACCACCAAGTCAGTGTTCTGTTTTGAAAGTATCTGTTTAATGATACAAAATCTGTGTCCCAAACAAATAGTGGCAGCAGCAGAGGAAGCTGTTGGCAAAAAGCCCTGAAAAGCAAGAGCAAACAGGAAGGACCCAGCCCTTACAACTTCAAGTAGAAGGTATGGCCTCTTCCAAGTCCTTTGTTCTCCTGTGATATTCTGGGTATCACACAGTTAGAGCGGGCGGCTAGACCTGTGCCGCTGAAAAATGAAGTAAATTTTTTCCTGACTTGTTGCTCTAAGTGGGATACAATTTCCAATTTGGGGAAATTAACCAAATGGACAGCTGTAGAAATTGATATAGGAGCACAAAAGGGCTGTTTCTGTAACTGTGTAGTAGCCTGACCTATTGTAATCAGAGTTTGCAATTCATTCCAGTGTTTCAACGCGACTCAATTCATATGATCAAGTTTACAGTTTAGTCTAATACAATTATTCTTTTCACTGTGCACAAGGCATTTAGGAATTCATTTTTTCCCCATAAAACTGGCAGCTCCACTATTGCGCAGGTTGTATGTGAAACAGAACACCCGCTGCAGGCCCATCAAAGAGCCTACTCTCATTTTGGCTTCTGCTGTCAGAGCCCTTAGACTACAAGTCTTCTCCTTTCCATAGTTTTGAATATCTGCTACCCGGCAGCAGTGGAAGAGGTTGGCTCTGCCCAGAGGTATAAATTCAATCATCCTAAATCTACTATAAATTTGCAGTGTGATGCAAGGTCAAACAAGCAAGCAACTTGCCCTATGATTTTTCATTAGCAGCTTCTCCTGGGAAGACATGTTTGTGACTGATTCCTGCTCAGAGGATTAGGAAAGCACACAAAGAAAAGTGAGGTTGTATTTAAGAGCTCTTTTCCAAAACCACACATAAACAAATTCCAGACTTATTGTTTTCTTACAGGGAAAAATGAGCACTGTTATAGTGCCCAAAGAATGGGACTTCAGCTACCCTGTTACCTGCTGTCAGGAAAGCACATATTAATACTAATGGACATTCCAGAGCCAAAGCCAGTGTGTCTACTGAGACAGCCCCTGAGAAGCCTGATGCTTTCTCACAGACAGAACTGGTGAGGAAGGAGGTGTCAGTACAGGTGGTAACTTTCAGTGGATAACCAGATACTTCTGAAGCAAAGGCACAAAGTGTGCAGAGGTGGATTACCTGCTGTGGCAGGTGGCTGAATGACAAGAGACAGTCAGTTGGCTGTGCAGTATTCAGGGCCTGAAGCAGAGATAGGATTCAGAACCACAGACCTGCAATGGAGACCACTGAGTGTGAGGTACCTTGCACCCTGGTGACCCACAGAAGCACAGCTCCAATTCAATCTCCACCCTTCAACATCCAGACCAGAAATACAGATCTGATGCTTTAAAGGCTTTAGATGTCCAAGAGCAAGGCCAACAAGGACAACCTCACCAGCAGCACATTGCTGTAAAAAGAAATATGAAGTAGTTGTAGTGGGCACTGAGTGGTTCATCTGCTGGCCTGATAGTCCCAGGGGTATCCTGCCCTCCAGGAGCTGGGATCCATGGTGTTGCTAAGAGGGTACCCTGACCTGTCATAGACCACTTTTTCATATGGGTACAAATAACACCATGAGCCAAAAAGGTGGGATCAAGAAAGACTATAAAGCCCTGGTGAAGACAGGTAAAATACATCCTAAGTCAACACCATGCCCAAGTCATCTTCTCATATGTTCTTCCTGCTAGAGAAATCAGGAAAGCCAGAGGCAGACACATTGTGCAGGTCCATGTCTGGCTTCATCACTGGTGCTATGGAGAAAGTTTTGGCTTTTATAACCATAGGTTATGTTTTTATGATTTTTAGCCTGTTATGGAATGGGATGCCCCTGGCTAGAAAGGGCAAGAGAATCATTGGCAGCAGGCTGGCCAGTTTGGTGCAATGGCCTTTAAACTGAAAGACTTGAGGAGTGGGGTCCAAATGGCAACAATTGTGCCATTGCTTCCTCCTAGGGAGAAGGTCATAGTAATCAGTACAGTGACATGTGTACCTTGGCTGCCCTTGCAGTTGAGGATCAAAGCACAAAACACATAATGGGTGCTTACGGCTATGGTGAATCCTCTCCCATCCCTTCCCAGGAACCCCATTCTTTTATTATCCCTGAAGTGTCTGTATACAAACAGATGCAGCATGGTGTATAAACAAGAACTAGAAATAGATGTGCATTCTCAGGGCCATGATCTCACTGCAATGCTGAGATGTGGTGGGACAGCTCACATGACTGGAATATTGTCATGGATGACTATGTCTTTTTTAGAATGGACAGAAATATCAGAGAAGCAAGGCAGGAACTGGAATGTATCAAGCTCTACTGAGGAACAAATGAACAAGCTGAGAGTTTATGGGTGAGAATTGCCCAGTGTGCCCTGGCAGCCAGGAGGGCCACCCATGTCCTGGGGTGCATCAGGCACATCATCCCCAGCCAGGCAAGGGAGGGGATTGTCCTGCTCTGCTCTGCACTGGGGCGGCCTCACCTCGAGTGCTAGGGGCACTTTTGGATACCACAGTATAAGTCATTAAGCCAATACAGAGCATCCAAATGAGGGCAACGAAGATGGTGAAGGGCCTTGAGGGAAAGCTGTATGAGGAGTGGCTGAGGTCACTTCAACATGAGGAAGAATTTTTGAGGAGGAACTTTTGAGAACTTTAATTGTACATGGACTCCCCCTCTCTGGAGACATTCAAAATCCACTTTCTGTAGGTGACCCTGCCTTGACAGGGGGGTGGATTAGGTGATCTCCAGTGGTTCCTTCCAACCCTAACAATTCTGTGATATTCAACCCAGGAGGCTCATGGAGTGCATCAATGTGAATTTACTGACCAAATTGATGGGGAAACCAAAAAGGAGAGCTGCTCTGTTGGACCTTGTACTTAAAACCAAAGAGCTTGTTGGCACTGTCAAGGTCAAAGGCAGCCTTGGCTGCAGTAAACTTGAGATGGTAAAGTTCAGAATACCGAGAGGAAAGCTTGGATGAAAAGGCAGTTCTCAGCTCTGGACTTCAGAAGAGCCAACTAGTCCATTCAAAGATCTGCTTGGAAACACCCCAGGGGATAAAGCTCCGTAATGAACGGCTCAAGAAAGCTACTTAGTATTCAAGGCTCACCTCCCTCAGGCGTGTGAGCAGTCCATCCCAGTGAACAGGAAGTCAGGCCAAAATCGCCAGGAGGTCTGTAGGGATGCATAATTAACCCTTGGTGAAACTAGAACACAACAAGGAATCATCTGGAGGGTGTAACCAAGGCTCAGTAAATTGAGAGGAATACATATTTGATGTGTGGGAATCCAGGAATAAAGTTATGGAAGCTAAGTTATGGGAAACAATGGCCTCTCTAAGCACAAAAGTGGGAAAGGGCAGGGACACTGTGGGGCCATTACAGAATTAGATGGGGCATCTGATAACACAGGACATGGAACGGGTTGAGGTGCGAGTACCTTCTTTGCCTCAGTCTTACTTAGTGACAATTTGAGTTCCCAGAATTCCAGAGCTCAAGTAGAAAGCCTGCAGCAAGGAGGATGTACCTTTGGTATAAGGATGATCAGTTCAGAGAAGACTTAGGCAAACTGAACATTCACAGAACCAGGGGCCCCATGTACTAATTTGAAAGAAAACCAGTGAGAGATGCCAAGTCAGAACTACAATTTAATAGGAAATTCGAAATAAATGCAAGAGTACAAAAACACTGAAAGAGTCGAACTACAACCTAGCACCCTGTTGGTCATGGTGTTGGTAGGAGTCTGATTAGATGGTGGCTGCAGTCCTTTTGGAGTCAGTTGTAGTTCTGTTAAAGTAGTGATCTTGTAGAAGGATGTTGTTTTCCTCTGAAGTTCCAGTGGTGGTGTAGAATGGTTTGGGCTTCCTCTGTGAATCCAGTGTAAAAAGGCTACTAGTGGTGTTCCAAACCTCAGATTTTTTCCAGGTAGGAAAATCCCCTTGGCGGAACACCGCACAATGAAGTGGTGTAATTTTATCAGTTATGCAGTGAAGCTTGATGGACCATTAACAGAAGATATTCCCCCAGTCATGGAAGAGATAAAGAACAATGCCCCACCTGGTTTTAACAGCTGGCTCATTAACAGAAGATATCCCCCTGGAGGAAGTTATGAGGGAGGGGTCATGGAAGAGATAAAGAACAATGCCCCACTTGGTTTTAACAGATGGTGATAGAATACCTCCTTTTGGTTATGTCTTACATGTTAACCTAAGGCTCCCCAGTAGGATGCACCCACAAGTGCTCCGGGAGCTGACAAATGTCATTGCAAGGTGCCTCTTGACAATCTTTGATCATGGTGGCTGGGAAAAGTTCCCAAAAACTGGCAGAAGGTAAATGTCTGTCTTTGAGAAGGACAAGACAGGGGGATCTAGAGAACTAGTCTGTCAACCTCACCTCAATCCCTTAAAAGGTAATGGTGTAACTCAACATAGGAAAACCTTTCGCAGGTACATCAAGAACAAGAAAACTATCAGTTGTCAGGAGGGCTTTACCAAAGGGAAGTCATGCTTATCCAACCTGATAAATTTTACAGTGCAGTGACTGACCTGGTACAAGACAGGAGAGGAGTATTGTCTCCTTCGACTTCTGTAAGGCCTGTGGCACTGTCTTCCATAAGATCCACAGAGAGAAAGAGTTGAGGTATGGGATGGATGAAGAGTGGATTGAAAACTGGCTGAATGCCAGGCCCGGAGGGTGGTGTTAAGTGCAGCCAAGTGCAGTTGGAGGCAGTGCCCCAGGGTCAGAACTGCCTCAGGCCTCAGCAAGTTTGCAGATGGCACTCAAGAGGGAGAAGCAGCTGATAAACTAGAGGGGTTTATTGCCATCCAGAGGGACCTGGAGAAACAGGCTTACAAGGACCTCATGAAATTCAAGAGAAGTGCAAAGTCCTGCACCTGGAGAGGTACAATAGCACATGCTGGGGGCCACTTGGCTGGGAAACAGCTGGGAAGGAATCTGGGGGTCCTGGTGGGCACCAAGCTCAACATGAGCCATCTTTTTGGAAAGAAGGCAAATGCTGTCCTGGTTTTCAGCAGTGGAGGGAAGCAATCCTTTCCAGCTACTCAGCATGAGTGAGGACACACCTGGAATGCTATGTCTGGTTTTGGGTTTTCCCATACAAAAGGGAGAGAGTTGAACTAGAGAGAGACCAGTTAAGGGTCACAAAGATGCTGAAGAGATGGGAGCACCTCTTCTCTAAGGAATGTAGTGTTAAAAAATATTTTGTCAAGATCTTCCCCCTTAACAGAATTACTAACTGCCCATGGAGTTTGACAGATGTCTCACACTGTCAGATACCTTTTTTCCACTGTTTACTATCTAAAAACCCCCTCTGTTGGTGTATCTAAGGAAGTAAAAACCTGGGAATTCAGATACAGCAAAACAGAGAACTAAATACCACACTTGTGGCAAAGGTGCTGCGTGAGAATTCCAGCTGAATTTTTTCTGCATTTTCCTACACCACTGAAGACACAGACAAAATATTTAAAGTGTAACTAATTTATTAAGTCAAAGACAAGTTATTACTGTTTGAACAGTTACTGCAGTAGGAAAGCATTCTACAGGAGATGAGTACAGAACACAAGAGTAGCAGATTCAAATCTACATGCATTTAATTCATCATTACAGGAAAAAACTCATTTTTCTGTGTTCTAGAAAAGACAGTCAGACTTCAGAAGATTCTGGTGTACATTCAAAACAGTGTACATTAGTCAGAATCTCTCAACAAAAAAATATGTACTTCAAACTGAAGAGCTTGAAAGTATCTTTTTTTTTTTCTTGTGGGACCTAAGTATAACCTTAGCTAGGTCCACAGGTATATGAAATTAAAAAAAAAATTTAAAATAATTATTTAAAGCATTATCAAAGCACTAGGAAGTCAGCCTATGTAAACCAACTTTTGCGTGTTTTAAAATATTGATCCCCTGGAGCCTGTTTCAGTTATAGCTGGTCTGAAAACATTCAGCACTTACAGGAAGTGGGCCCCGGTAACAACTCCTTTTAGTCTGGAAGTGAAGCAAAACAAAAGAAAAACAAACAAAACAGACAAAAATCCCCAAACAAAATAAACTGTATCTCACTGCCACATTAGGCAGGTTTACAGTCTATAATGGGAAGTGCTGGCAGATGGGGAAGGGCAGTTTCACTCTGGGGCAGCTGTGTGACACTACTTTCCAATATAATTGGAAAAATGACAGTGAAAACTGTACACAGCAAAACACAATGGCCTAGAAATGGCCCCATCTTCAAGCTGATGATACTGTACCCTCATCTGCATTCCAGGAAACTATTCCTGTTTCAGCAATAGGGAAGAAACAGCCTTCCCATTCCACATTTCATTAAAAAACCAAAAAAAAAAAAAAAAAGCATTTTACTATATTCTAGCAAGTTAGCTAGAATACTCATAAGTATGTACAGTTGCTGGCTCACTGAACTTTTACAAACATTGTAGGAAGAGTATAGACTTCAGGAGGCAGAAAAAGCATTCTCACTGAAGTTGCTTCAACTACTCTAGGAAAAATAAAAGTATATGGAATTAACCCTAATGCACTCCAGGTAGGTAAAAATGTAATTCTCTGGAAACCTGAATTGAAAACTGAGCAAGTATCACACTCTGCATATTTAGGCCTTGTTAAAGCACAAACACTAGTAACCTGCAACTAACAGGCATGCTTCAGAGCTTGTTGCAAAATCCATTATGGCTTCCAGAGCTTGAGGAGGCCGTCTTCACTGTAAGTGGCAATCAGGTTCTGGTGGGGGTGATGAGCAATGCCAATGACATCTTTTTCATGGACCTAGAAAGTAAGCAGAAAGATGCATTAGGAAACTCTTCCTTTAGCAGACTCAAAAACAGTCTCTTCAAAAAAACAACGGAGAAAAGGTGGACTGAGGGTTAAGGTGCTTTGTGCATAGAGCAAAATGAGAGGCACATTCCCCCCAACATTAAGTTCCAGTCACAATTTTTGTGACATGGCAGTTACTTTTTGTTGAGCAAGGGAAGGTTCAGTGAAGGATTACTTCCGCTGAAATCCACAACATTTAAGTGTTCCCTATTAAATTTAGATATTCAAGCTGGTATTCCTCTTAGTTCCATCTAAAGAAAATTTAAACCCATTAGCTCTGACAGCTTGGTCAGATTCTCTACCACCTGGAGCCCAGGTCAAGACATGCTCTCATTCAAGGAAGCCTGAACCAATTCACTCTTTGCTTAGTGGGTAAATCCTTCCCTAATTTTTTACAATTGAATGGTTCTAAAAAGCCTACACACATTCTATGGCCAAATGTCCTGAAATTCATTTGTTACCAATTGTGACTGCTAGAGATTCCTTGGTCTGAGATTCCTCCTTATGGATTCCTATGGATTTACATCACCCCTGTGTTTAAAACTCTGGAAAAGCTCAGAGCTAAAAACTTACTGTCAGAGTTCTCTCCAGCTTGCCCGTCACCGTGCTGAAGCAATACAGCACAAAATCTTCACCAACACAGTAGATCCATTCACCACGAGGTGAAAGTGCACAGCAGACAAAGTCACCACCTTCTCTCTTACCAGAGCTAAAACTTCTTACAATCTGTAAAGACACACAAAAACATTTGTCAGGATTAAACAGCAGCATGTCAATACCATATTTAGGCCAAAAATATTTAAGAAGTACTAGGTCTGCTTAGAACACAGATCTCTCTAAAGCTTCAATGCTTTCTGGGTTCTTTAAATTTTAGTTCAGAGTAGTTTGCCATAAAGCAAACCAGAGGAATCAGGTTTAACCCTGCTAGGTTATGGCTAGGTTATTAACTAGGTTTTCTGCATTCTTGAAATGACAGAGAGACCTGAAAGGATACCAGTAAGATCACATACTTGTCCTTGCATATTCATGATGACAACTGTATTGGATCTGTTGCAAACAACGAAGTGTTCTGGGTTTTTAGGCAGCAGAATGACACTGTTCACAGTAATGTCTGTCCCAGCAGTGCTACCGAGAGACTTGAAGGTGTTGGAGCACTCTGTTGTCTTCACATTCCAAACCTAGTATAAAAAAATAAAACGAAGCCAATTAGCTTCAAAAATTAAAAAGAAAGAACTGATATGCAATTATTTCAGTAAGGGAATCCCCACATCATAGGACAAGAGGTGTCACAGTCAGGTTTATGCGTAGGATAAAGCAGGACAGGCAGTAAGCACTGCAGTTCTGTCCCCATTTCATAAAAGCAGCAGAGAGAGGCTCTGCAAGAGACCATAAAAAGAGTAAGAAATTTCATCAGTTCCCACACCAATCTACAGCAGAGTCACAAACGAACTCATTGCTGCAGATAACCCAAAGTCCTCCTCCAATGACTGCAACAACAGTAACAAAGAAGCAGTAACAGAGTCCGGAGGTGTTCTTTACAAAGGGTGAATGCCATCTTTACCTTCACTGTGCCATCGGAAGATGCACTGATAATATAGTGGCCATCCTGGGTAAAAGTGGCTTCATTGACAAAGGAAGAATGACCTCGGAATTCCTTCAGGGTTTTCCCGGATTTTAAACCGTGAATCCTGCCAGACAACAAAGGTGCATATGAGTGAGCAAATTCCACTCAGGAACCAAATAGGTGCAGTCAAAATTATTGCATTACACAAACAATAATCAACACTTTTCAGATACTAAGAGTTGCAGGAAAAAGGGTTTTATGAGGGTCCTATTGCCTGTTATAATTTTTCTGAGTATGTTTATTCTTACTCTAATCTATTCTGCAATGATTCTTAAAAAGAGAAAAACAGAGAAGTAGAGGGAGGAAAAAGAAAAAAAAAAGAAAAAAGAGAAAAGAGAGGGAAAAGAGGAAAGGAAGGGATATTCATATAAAAATTTTTAACACGTTAACACCTAAAAAATTGTAACTATTGGGTTAACATCACTACCCAACATGTCTTTACAGACTAAGTGGAGTTAAGACTCCTCAAAAGGTGTACACCTGAAGTACAAAAGGCACTTCACCCATCAAAAAGACACCAAAGGATTTCCAACTAAATCAAAACCGAACAAAAAAACCCTCTGTCAAACCAACCCAAAATATATTTCCCTATACCCAAACAGGATTTTCCCAAGAGAAGTGGGATCTTGAACCCTGGAAATTTTGAAAATTCAGCTGGCCAAGGCCTTGATCAGGCTGCCCCAACTGAAGTGCTGGCTGTGCTTTGAGAAGCAAAGTGGACTAGAGACCTCTACAGGTACCTTGCAGATTACACCATTTTATAGTTAAACTGCTCAATGAGAAAAATCTGTTTTCTCCCACACTGTAGCTCATACATTCTCAGTTTACTTACCTGATTGTCTGATCAAAAGAAGCACTAAGAATTTGGCTACTGTCTTTAGAGAAACTGAGGCACGTAACACCTTTACTGTGTGCTCGTTCAAATCTTCTCAGACACTGACCACTCTGGATTTTCCACACCTGAAAAGGAAACAGCAAATAAATTATTACTTTGTTATGAGATCATATGAGCTTAAACACCAGAGCCAATGCACAGCCATGTCTGAGCCATGTTAAACTTCCTTTGGGTTTATATGGAATGGGAACACTGCCAATGCAAACTAATAGTTTTGGTCATCACCTCTCCTAACACACTATACAAAAAGATTTGTACCTTGATCTTTCCATCCTGTGCTCCAGTTGCTAGCATTTCCGTATCTCTGCTGAAGCACATGCACAACACTGCATCATCCATCATCATGAAGTTATCTTGTGCCTGGTACTTCAGATCCTAATAGAAAGCAGAAGATTCACTGGTCAGTGAAATCTATTTTAAGGCAAAGTGCAAAAGTACTAACAATTTTAACTTCAGTTGTATTTTATAACTTACTGTCAATCAAGCTTCATGGCCTTGTAATGCAGGGTACTGCCATTGTTACCATTTTAAAGACAACAGTAACAGTGTTGGAAGGTAAAGAAGTTATCACAGAGGAAAATCTCTGACAAACCAAATAACTACACCCACATTAATACTCCAGACTGATATTTGAACCACCTAAACAGACAACTTCCTCAGGTTCAGGCCCAAAGAAATTAAAACAATCTCAAAGAATAAATCCAAGCACTCCGGCAAGCCAAAGTGACTGTGTGAAATGAGGACTAACTCACCTTCCTAATCTTTCCAGTAGTGAAGTTCCACACTTCAATGAAGCCATCGACAGAGCCAGTAACCAGGTACTGCCCATCTGGAGAAAAGCGAGCACACTCCACATGTGACTTCTGCCCAAACTGTTTTAAAAAAAATAAGAAAACTTAGTAAGCAATTTAAAACACAAAACTCATCAAAACAAAACTGTAGTGTCATTCTGATGTCAAAAGTACATCTTCTAGAGGTATGTGTTCAAATATTTAATGCTGAGATACAAAAAACCTGTCAATATATACAGAGGAGCATTTATTTTAAGTTAAAACAAAAAAACCGTTCTTTTAGTCTGGTAATGTCTGTGAAAGTTACAACAGATACTCCATGGTTACAGCAGGAGCTGAGTTGGTTGTCTTTGTATTTTTGTTTTTGCACTGAATTCTCTGTTAACAAACACATTTCCAAAACTTAACATGTATCAGAAGTAGACTTCAGAACTTTATGAATTACTGAAGTTGCTTCATTTGGAGAGATGTTTCTCCAGTGTTTTACAGAAAACGTTTGGTACTTTGTTTAACATCCAATTTTTCGATTTCTAAATTTTTTTAACACAAGTGGCCATGACAGCTAAGTACAGAAAAAAAAAATCTCCACTAGCCCAAACAAAAATACAAGATCAGCAATGATAAACAAAACAAGTTCTAATAAAGCATTTTTAGCAAGTTGTTACTGAAAACCACAAATTAATTTCGTAAGTTGCAGCTCCTGACTTTTGAAAAACAGTTTAGGACACAAGTATTTCCTTGCACAATTAAAAAAGGGAACTATGCAAATTCCTATAAATTGATTGATCCTGAACCATGAAATCAAATAAACGATGCAGTTATCTTAATCACAAGTACCATAAGCACCCAATCCTTTAAAAAGACCTCCTCTCTGACTCCCATGACTTCTGATAAGATAAAGCACAGAAAAGAGTGGAAAACCCACAGGTGTTCGGGGGGAGGGGTATAACTTTAAACAAAGAGAAAAGAAGCATTCAGAAGATTTTCTCTGATCTCCCAAAATAGAACACAGGAAGGAACAATCAGAAATGCACAAAAGCAAACATTACCTTAATATGCCTGCTCAGCTGCGTGGGGAACTTTTCTTCTTCTACGTCTTTCACAGCTGCTTTGCCTCTGAACAAGTCAATTGTCATTCCAGGAGGGAGCAGGCCCTGGTGCTGCTGCCATTTTAGTGCCTTGAGAGGAGATGAAAGCCACACTGTTAGCCACCAGTTAACACAGCAAACACTATCTGCAAGACTACCAACAAACACATTCTGAGAATCAGAAAGGGCTGAAAACACATAGAAATTATTTTGTCAAAGTGTACACTATGTGCTAGGTATTTACTCTAGTGGAAAAAAATCTACTGCTAGAGTGATGACTTTTCCTACAACTGTGTCACATGGGAAAAAATTTTAAACCAGTACTATATTTAAACTTTACTTTCTTAGGGCTGCAGTCTCAGCTACATCATAACTACAGCATAAAACATGCATAGTTTTATACAACCTGAAGGCACACAGCTACTAACAGAACTTCCAGGACTCACCTGCCCCAGCAATGCCATAAGACGGGATGGAGGCACCACGCTGACCTCTCCAGCCAAAGCCTGAGCAATGGCAGCTCTCCGCTTTTCTTTGCTGCTGCCATCTGGGTATGCCTACAGAAAAGTTGTTTTTATGGAGTCACTGTTCCACATTGTGTTTTTTCCCCTCTCCTCCCCAAAAAAATTCCTGGGTTGTTCTGAAATTGAAAACTCCTCTATACCAATTTTCTATCACGTGCCCAAGAGAATGACAGAATAAAAGCAAGCAATCATCAGAGTTGAAAAATATCTCTAAAATCAGTCCCTTAACTAAGTTAACCATTAACCCAACATGCTCTCACAAAAGGAGTCAGGCTGATGTAACCAGTCAGATATAAAGCCTTGCTGTTACTGTCATAACACAGCACCATTTCTGTTCACACAACCTGCATTTTCTTCTGGGGCACACATAACAATGAAAAAGATGCATGCACTGGATGCAGATGGCATCCTGTGGCAGGACACAGATCCAAATCCCCTAATTCCAACTGCAGCACTCTTCAAAACCCCTGCTCTGCTGCCCCATGACAAAGGGTCATGCACTACTTCCCAAACGCTTCACAGAAGATGTAAAACCATCAAACTGTGAAACTGCACATTCCCACTCCCCGAGACAAGGAAAACTCAATGCTGTGAGCATCAGCAGCCTGCAGTGATGCTGCGGGTCATGCACGAGAGGACTCTAAGGAAAGGCACAACATACCTCACGAGGATCAAAGTAAGATCTGGCCAGGAGATTTTCCAGGTGGATGTAGCGCTCTGGCTGAGTTTGTTTCAGCATAATCATGGGATCCGTCTGTCTCAGCAGAGACCTGGCAGCACCCAGCTCTCGGAGCTCGATCAACTCCAGCACCACCTGCACCCCGAGACAAACGTCTGCATCAGCGAAGAGTCAGTGCAAAACACCACCCAGAGGCTCCCACACGGCCCAGCAGAGCCCGCAGGGGCGCCGCGCTCGCTCACCTGCTCGTAGAGATCAATGAGGGTCTTGTCGGGCAGCTTGAGAGACTGTATGGCCTGCAGCACGGTGTCCCAGTGCCCGCTGTTGATGTCTGCCACGAAGCTCTCGATGCTGTCCACGGTGTTGAGGGACACGGTGGTCTCCTCCTGCAGGGTGGCGAGCGCCCGGTGGAGGCTGTTCTCCTTCAGGTACTGCATGATGAGCCGGATCACGCTGCGGAAGGCACGGCGCTCGGTCAGCAGGGGCAAAGCACACGGGGCGCCTTCCGCGGCCCGCAGCCCTCATCCCCACCACGGCCCTGGC
>JAHLSL010013621.1:5736298-5787469 GCA_025920805.1 Petroica traversi | reverse complement strand
GGGCTGCCCAGGGAGGTGGTGAAGTCACCATCCCTGGAGGTGTTCAAGGGAAGGCTGGACGTGGCACTTGGTGCTGTGGTCAGCTTGACAAGGTGGTATTTGGTCATGGGTTGGCCTTGATGATCTCAAGAGTTTTTTTCCAACCTATTTGCTTCTGTCATTCCACCCACTGTCTTTCGTTTGTAGGCATCTCAGAAGATTCCCTGTGGTAACACAGACATGTCGGGCTGCAGGTCAGGCATTCTGGCAAGGGCACACAGCACTTCCTTGGCCACCTGTTTCTTTGCCCGTGCAGGTTTGCAGGTGCAAGTCTGGGGTGTTAATTGCAGTTTGCAAGCCTTAAAAAGCCATTGTGAGCTCTGCATCACAAAACTATGGTCGTGTGTGAAAGAATGACAGCACACAAAGCAATCTGAGTAGGGAAATTGATAGCACACCTTGGTTGCTTTGATTGCAGAGTAAGAATTGCAAAAATGCTGCTCTACTGGGCAGAGCCGTTCAGTGGTGTGTGGATGAGCAAGAAGACAACTCTCCTTTACACACATTTAAGGTGGCTCTGATAGTCCATCTGTCCTGCTTGGACTCTGACTAAGGCCAAAAGGCTCTGACTGAGCCCTGGTTAGTGCTACAAGATGAGTAAAACCCACTGGAACCCTCCTGGCTGCATATAAGCTTCCTTGTCATGAAGAGGGGCTCCTTATTCCCTGGGTAGCACCAAGGTCAGGCTGTCCATGCCTTTCTGGCATGCAGCACTTCCCACCTACGTGCAGTGATCCAGTGATACCACCCAGCCTGATTCCAGTGCTAGACTGCCAGGACCTGGGGATGTGGAATCCACACTGTCGGCCCCTCTTGGATGGACTTTCTCTTGCTGTTTTTTCAGGCGTGTGCATTTTGCTAGATGAGCCATGGAAAATAGAGCTGTGTGCGAGAAACTGCCTCCCTTTGCCAAGGAAAGCTGTTCTTTGCTGTCTCTGTCCCCAGAGTACTTAAGAAAGTAATCCAATAGCATGAAGTTGGAAAAACAGCGAGCGAGGTACACGGCTAACATTCTGCTTTCTGTTGTTTCCTCTCTGTGATCCCAACTAATTTTTTTAACTGTTTTTACAGAGGTGCAGGGATTACTTCAGGGAAGAATTGTTTAATTGTTCCAGTCATATTTGTTTTCAATGACAGGTTTATTTATATTGTTTGAAGGTTGTTTTGAAAACAAGTCTGATCCAGACTCTTAACAAAGAAAAGCCATAAAATCTAAAGATGGCAGCTATTTTTGTACTGGCAGCACATAGGAATCTGGCTCAATTCCTCAGTAAATTCAACTGGTGCAATCTTGCTGTTAATGGCCTCTAGCAGGAAAAACCCAACAGGCAGGCTGCCTGGTCCTGAACTGTCCCAGTCCTCAGGATGGCATTTTTCGGAGAGGTGAATTCAGCACAGGAACCTGCTAACAGACTGGACACATGCTGGTTTACCTTCCCCTTCTGGCCCTCCTTCCCTGACAAATACAGAGGGAGGTGGATGCCACAGGTGAACCTTGTGCTCTCCATGAACTCCGTCTGAAAAAAGGGTCCCAATGCTCCAAGAGCTCTGCAAGCATATGGGAGTCAGACTTTGACTTTGTGGCTAGACACAGCCATGGCCAGTCTGATCTGGTGCTGGCAGCAGTCCAGTGTCTGGAGACCTCCAAAGATCCTTCCAGCCAGCACTCACAGGGTGCCAACCCTGGCAGAGCATTACATAAGGGAAGGAGAGATTTCCATTTTATATTTTGGCTCCACTGGGAAGCGGACACAAAGGGAAATAACAGTCTTAATGCGATTAAGCAACACAGTTATCTGTAGTACACCAGAGCTGACCTCAGTCTTCATTGGTCCCAGATCCATTCTTTAAATGGAAGCTGAGAAAGCACCTTGGAACCAAAATTTTTAAGGCAAGATGTTTACCTTTCTTTCTGGCAGAAAATTAATAAAATATTTTTAAAATTCCTTCTTATTCAACAGTAGTCAGTTTCCTGCTTTCCCTTCCTTTATGCATCCTGCTCTCTTGCTTCTCCAGGAGAGCAGCTTGAGCACCCAGCCAGGTGTGAGGTGTGCCTTATGCTGACCAGGTCACCAGTCTGCACTGGGTGTGGAGCAGGATCTATGAAGTGGATGGGGTGCAGAATCACAGCCCACCCCACGTCCACGGGGACATCACATTCCCCACCACACGCAACTGTCTACTGCCTCACAAGCTGAAAGGTGTGTTTCCTATGCTCCAGGGCTGTGCCATGGCACCAGGAGGCCACATAAGCTTACAGTGACAATGATGTTC
Organism: Petroica traversi; assembly: GCA_025920805.1. Taxonomy (NCBI): domain Eukaryota; kingdom Metazoa; phylum Chordata; class Aves; order Passeriformes; family Petroicidae; genus Petroica; species Petroica traversi. The sequence goes on along the minus strand of JAHLSL010013621.1, from coordinate 5,785,156 downwards.
TTTCCCTGCTCTCTGAATTGCTCTCGTGATTTACAGTGAAGTTTGGCCTTTCTCAAAGTCCTTCCATCAAAGTGCATTTACTGTAGTCTCAAAATAAGATGCACCCCTCTGAGGGCAGCTTTTTGAGTGAGGCTGTGCAGGGGAAACAACCTGCGTGGTTTCTCTTTCTCAGTCCTTGAGATTACTTTTTGTGAGTCCCTAAAGAAAAGCCCCACCCCAATACTACTGTGTCTTGCAGGGAGAGACCTGTGAATTGAGATTGATGTGTGCGTCCGGAGAATTGTTAAACCTGTGTGCAAAACCAAGTTTTATTTGTCATTGCTGGTGAGGCAGACCACATGCTGGGCCATGTGAGAGGACACCGTTAAAAGGACATTGTTATCCCTTCTGGATATCCATTAGGGAAGGATGTGGAGAACCTGGAGGGTGAACAGCAAACAGCTGCAAGGCAAGAAAGGGCGTGGAGCACATGGTCTGCTGGCAGGAGCTGGGCTTGGCTTGCCCGGATGAGGTGAGGCAGGAGGGAGGTTCAACATCAGCCTATAATTCCTGGAAAGGTAATTCCAGAGGGCTGAATGCTCTTTGATAGCCTCAGCTGACCCAAGGAGGGGCAGCAGCCACCTAACTCTGGGGCTGTTAGTCAGCTGCAGTCACCACCAGCTTTGGGACAAACACCGGAGAGGTAGGGACATTAGAGAGAGGGAAGTTAATTGTGGATACATTCCCTGTGGTAAAGAGGGGATTTTAGCTGTGGCCACAGAAAGCCTGGAGGGGGTTGGGAGAGCCTTGTGTCAATGGGGCTTGGACTGAGACATTTCCCCCTCCCCCCACGTTGCCCCAGGAGCTCTGGTGATGCTGGGGCCCTGCAAACTGTGGACCACACTCTGCCTTCATCCGACCCTCAGCAGCCCAGCAGGGAAGATTGGTAATTTAGGCCAGTCTCTGAAAGATACCCAATGAAATGTATCTTGGACTAATTAGGCCTTAGGGCTCAGGAATTCAGTTCCAGTTGCCTGGCCTCTATTTTGACCCCTCTTTCCTTTGAAGTTCATAGAGGAGAGGGGAAAGGAAATGAGAGGAGAGGCCCTGCTTTTCCTGTAAAATGCCTTATTCCTTATAAAATCGTTTGGCAAAAATCTCTTTCAGCTGGACAAGCTGAATACTTTAATACATGCCTGCAGTCATTTTCCACCCTTGTCTCATTCCCCTGGCTGCTCCGTCACTGTTCTGCATCAATAAAACTGTAGATGCTCAGACACAAATACTTCTCAAAGAGGTAGCAGAGAAGATCTGCAAAGGCATGTTAGAGGGCTCTGAGTTGCAGCATTATGTTGTTTTCTGGGCCAGCTGGAGTGCACAGCACTGTGCAGTACCATGGTCCCTGCTCCAGCTCAGCTCTGGGTCTTGAGACCTTTCTTCCAGGCCAGCCTGCTGGGACACACAGCTTCCAACCTTTGCCACACTGAAAATCCTCACTTCCATGTTAACATTGCACAAGGAGGAAAGTAGCCCAGGGATGGTGAGGGAGAGGCACGTAATGTCTCAGATCTGTCCTAGGCACTAGTGAGGTTTCAGAGCAGGGGGAAGCCCAAAACTCTAAAGAAAGGCAGCTGTATTCCCTCTAATACCAAATTTCCAGGAGGTCATGGTAGGAAGGCGTCTCTGGACATGTGCAGATCAACTCCCCAGTCCAGAGCTAGATCAGGTTGTGTTTGGCCATGTTGAGTTCTGCATCTCTCCAAGGAGCGAGATCTCATCTCCAAGTCGTACCACCCTCAGGGGAGGAATTTTTTCATGTCCAGTTGGAATGTCCCATCCTGCAGCATGTCTCTACTCCCATGTCCTGTCCTTGTCTGCCTCTGGAAGTGTCTGTCTCTGTTTTTTCCACGACCACCATTCAGGAGGTGAGTGACCCCTGTGGGAGCTCCACAGCAGTCTCTTCTCCAGGCTGGAGAAGCCCAGTTCCCTCAATGTCTCTTCATACACCCTGTGCTGCAGCCTCATCACCTCTCCAGTAGTCACTGCTGGATTCTTTCCAGATTGCCAGTGTTTTCCTTGTAGGCCCAAACTGCAGGATGAAGTAGTGAGATGAGTCTTCAGCAGCACAAAGTGATGAGGAAGAATCACCTCTCCTGTGCATAAATTGACCAGGTTGCCTCTGCCCCTTTCCTCCACCCTGCTGAGATCCCATCAGGTGATAGGCCTTCCTTCTGAAACACAGATACTAATTATGGGCTTTTTCTTATCTCTCCTTGGGACGGGTTGAAATCCCCTTTCCACCACATGCCTGTGCAGTTGGCAAGGGTCCTGAGAACTGCCCAGGGTTTCCATCTTTCTTGGCCAGGGATCCAGAGGGAGCAGTAGGAGCTACTATTTCCCTGCAAAGTGCCTTGCTGCAAAAGGTGAGTGGTAGAGAGTGGATTTAGAGCTGGAGTTATTCTTACTTCTCCTTTTGAGAGGTGAAATGATGGCCCAAGTATGGTCAGAGACTTCCTACACCTACATTTAGTGCCCATTTGCATTCCTGAGGCTGGAGGTTTCATATCCTGTTTCATACCAAGCCTCCCCCACAGCTGCAGGGAAGAGGACTGAATCCAGTTTCAGCAGGGGCTGAGCTCTGGTCTGGGCAAACAGCTGGTGGCAGGGAGTCTCCAGCTTGCCTCATGCACTTTACATTTGCCTGCATGGGGGTCTACAGCAGCATGTAAAGGGCCCAAACTGCCCACTGGCACCTGGACTGGGCATCTTGGAGGCACTGGCTCCTTCCCCAGGCTGCGGGGAGCAGCTAGCCTGACCTGAGGCTGGTTAGGCACTGCTTTGTTCGGGTTGCTTTTCTGCTGTCTGCAGTGAGGGGCACAGGGGGATCCAGCACAGTTGCTGGGGTTCCCAGAGAGGACAGCTTCCAGGCCCTGATTCCATTGCAATTAGCAGAAAGTGTCTGCAGAGCCACGTATGCAGCTATGCACTGGTGCATGATACCAGATGCATTAAACCAATAGAGCGACGGGCAACCCTGCACCGTTTTCACTCAGGTGGCTGCTGTATATCTAATCTTCATGGTTTTGAAGTCCTAAACCATCTTGTGATGTGAGGATAGACAGGCATGGACTTGGGTGTATAAAGAGCACGAAAGCAAAACGTGACGTATTGTACTTCCACTGGATCGTCTTGGATGGAGAGACCACGTTACAGACTTATTTTAGAAGCTGGATTTTCAACCCTTTTGAGCGATTTTGTTGTGTGAGTCATGTCAAAACTGCTTCAAGGTTAGAAGTGAAATTAAAAATTAGGCTTAAAAGCTGTTATTCACAGGCAAAAACTGATTCAAGACATTCATCTTTCATTTTTAAGTACTGTAGACAAGGGAGAACTGTGAGAAGACTAGTTTCTGTGTAACTCTAGACTAATCATGAGTAATGACACTCCCTGGTGACGTTTGATAGGATTGAGTATATTTAACTTACAGGCTGTTACACTTCCAAGCTGTAATCTTGGGCAAGGCCCTTGGATGCTTTTACAAATGAGGCAAGAGGCAATAAAATGAGCAGTAGAAGCAAGAAAGGGACAGGAAGTGGTGTTTGTGACTTGGCAGGCGGCAGCCTTTCATCAGGGTTAACCCCAGTCCCAGTCCTTGCCTTGAGACCATCAGCACCAACAAGACACAGTCTGCTCTCCAGAAGCAGCGGTCTCACTGCTCTGTCACCAGTGTGAAATGCTTTTTCCTGTGATGGGGCTTTGCTTTGGAGAAAACCAAACAGTCTGACGGCACGGTGAGGCAGAATCTGCACCCAGTTTGCAGATTTGGAGGACTAGGGTTTGATAGCATACAGTGGCCACCATGCTACCCTGTGCACCTTGGCAAGAAGGCATCCAGGTAGCTGGAATTTCTTGTTCTTCCTAGAGCTCTTGTTTCAGGCAATTCCTCTCTTGTACTCCAAACAAAAGCAGTCTCGGAACCTCAGAATGTCTGAGCTCTTTGCCATTCAGTTGGCAATGTCTCCACCTCTGGGTGTTTCTTGCAGGATTCAGTTCAGGAGACCAGCTGCTGTACCTTTGGATGTGCAGCGTTCAGCTGGAGAAGGGCACTTTCTCCCACATTAAGGGAGTCCACAACAACCACAGCTCCTCTCATCCATTTCTGTAGAAGCCTGGCCAGGGGGAAAACTTACCAGGCGTTTTTTCCCAGATGGCAAGAGAGAGATAGGCTGATGGAAGGGACTGGCACTGGGACAGAGACACTCAGCAGCTTGTTCTGCCGCTTGACTGTGGAGGCAGCAGAGGAGCTGGTGTCCTCCTGCTGCTTTATGTGTAGCTGGTCATAACAAACCAAAGAGTGGACAAAGCGCAGTTAGTTGACCACCATAACCCTTCAACTACAGTGGTTTATATGGTTCTTAATCAATACCTGTACTATGATCATGCAGCAGGGTGGCTGGATGAGATCCCTGCGTATTTTGTCCCTGTCACAGGGACTATGATAGACCCACACACACGTCTCACAAGGGGCTGAAGTCAAAGTTTGAGAGTCTTGGAAATATCTGCTGGCACTCTCCTCTTGCTGTTTTCATAGTCAGAGCCCCAAGCCGAGTGGTGGAAGCTCCGCTCCTCCTGGAAAATGGAGGAAAGCCAGCTTTTTGACTGCAGAAAAACCAAAACGGTTGTCTGCAGAATCGTGGGTCAGTTTGCACTCACCTCAGAACAAAGACAAACTTCGCAGGCATTTGCACCTAGGTAGGATTTTCTTTTATCTGTGCAATGTGAGAAGCTGTCGGCAATACCTAGCGATTTAATCTCAATTGTGTACCACGGACCATATTTTACGCTTCACTGAGTAGCTTTGTAGAGCACCTTCACCACTGCTTTTATGACCATTTGTTTCACCTGACTGGTTTCCGACCCCAGCAGTGTTGGTGGTGGTGAAGCCTCTGGTGGTCTCCAGTTCACGTTGCTCCGTTCAAACCAGGGATGAGGAATCTGAAGCAGCTCAGCTCAGAGGTGACCGGGGCTGGAAATGTCCCTGCGGTAGCAGAGGTGAACATCCAGGGCAGCCCCCGGTGCACCTCTGTGTGCACACAGCTCCTCCTGCTCTCACCTGCCCAGAATGGCCAGGGCTGCAGCTGAGCCCAGGGTGACACGTAAGGTCTCATGAGACCCAGCAGTACAAAAACCAACAGGGCCTTCTGAAGGTCTCCTGACATACAGCACGTTTCTCCCCAGAATGAGGTCAGGACAGCAGTGGCTTTGTGCAGCCATGTCCAGGGACCACTCCCCATGGATGGAGACCTTCTCCCTCCCTGGTGCACTGTACCTTTGTCTATCCAAGTTGTGGCAGCTCTGGTGGTGGATTCCTGTGCTTGCAACAATAGGAATAAGCACGTGCACAATGCCTGCCTGTGCTGAGCGTGTCTGAGGAGGCACACCATGCAATGAGTGTTGGTTGTGAGTCTGATATTTGCACTACAAGGAAAGGAGACTTACTGGAGACCTTTGAGACTTCCCAGCTTGGGGTTCAAACCCCTTGAAGCAGTCCTTGCTATGAGAGGGCTTTGGAGCTGGGCACCTCCAGGGGTTCCCTTCCAACCTAAACTTTCACAGGATTCTACTGTAATGGCTGGTGTACTTAGATTTTATTTATTTTCCTCTAAACAAGAACTTATTGAGAACAAATTTGTAATAGCTGGTCTACTGTTGGGGTGGGAAGGTTGTACAGAACCTTTTTCTTTAATTGCCACCCCAGAAGAGCTTTACCAAAAGGGCAGGGACCTTTTGTTCTTATTGGCCTAGCCACTGCACCACTCAAACACACAGAAGCCATGGAGTTGGCAGAGGATTCAATAAAGGTCCCAGATGGTTACTGATATCTGCAGGTATGAACCTCAAGAAAACTTTGGCTCCTGTTTTGTACTCGTTTTGTTCTTTGAGTATTTTTATATTTATTGCTTTTAGTGGAAGTATTTCTTTGCCAGGGAACATAAAACCAAGAAGTGCAAGAGCATATGTCTGCAGAAAACAGAAATGTTATATGTCTCTCTCTCTCTCTCTCTCTCTCACACACACCACACATACATATATATGAGATATATATTTACATATGGTTTTTCTGTTTTTTACAGTGCTGGGAATAATCATTATAAGGGAGCCTCTGTCCAGAGGGCTGTCTCTAAATGGGAGGACTGGACCACCAGGGCTTTTACACTGCTCAGCAAGCAGAAGTGTCAGCAGCATCTGGTACACAGGGGTGAGGGAGAAATAACCTTGAGCACTGGTTCAAACTGAGAAGTGACTGGTGGATAGGACTTGGAGGTAACTGCGGAAAGAACTTGAACATGGGCCAAACGTAATTCTCATTGTGAATAATGCAAACTGCTTACTAAGCTATTCAAGGAGGACCAGAGCCAGCCCAGCGGAGGGATGTTGGAGATTCTTGTATAACTGTGACTCCAAAAAGCTTTTCAAGATGATACATTACAGTGAGGAGAAATGCATAGCAATGCTGGCCAAGTTCAAGATTCTTTCACAGCCCTCTGCAAAACTGCTGAGGTTACAGGTAGTCAGACCAGTGGAAACCCAAGTGTTTTGGTAGGGAGACTGAAGTGTGCAGGCATGCTAGCAGAAACAGCAGGCAAGATGTCTTGCTGTACATTAGGCACTGGAATAAATAATACACAGCCTTCTGGCATAACCTAAATAACTCATTGCCTGGAAGGGGCAGATGCCCCATCTCACAGCCATGAGAGCTGTGCCTGGGTGCAGGGTACCAGCAGCACCATCCTTTTTGCTTCCTCCCAGGGCCGTCACTTCCAGTGTGCTGGTGAGGTAAAGGTTATGGCGAGTCTTGCAACACAGCTTGTTCTTTTCTCAGTCAAAATGGCGGTTTTTTGGCACTGTCTACTGTCTCTCAGCTTGTTCTTATGTTTTGCTGCTGCTAGGAGGCGTTTTCGCTGAAGGCCTGGGGTCCTTGACCACAATGTGTTTCCAGTGTTGCTCTTTCCAATACCACTGTGGTTCCTGCTGGGTGGGTTTCTTACTGTCATACCATCTCATGTTGCATGAAGCAGCATTTGCTGAAATGCCTGGAACAGTCTCTGCCCTAAGCTGTTGGTGCTTCAGCAGCCACGGCATTAAACACTACCAGAAGTTGCTTATTTCCCCTAAAGGGGGATTTTTATAGCTCTGCCCATATTTTCTCTTGTAGTCCCAGAAATACTGTAACTCTGACGGCAGGGGTTAGAAATTTGATTTGTTAAGACATTGCAATGGCATTATGTCTTGGGTTTTTTCAGAGTTTCCTGGATGTTACTGAAACAGGATAATCACTTACTCATGTGCAACAAACGACCACATGGAAGCTGCTCACAAAAGAAGCAGCAGTTTCACTAACAAAGGAACTCCTAACTGCTTTATTTTTCCAACAAAAAATTCCAAACACAGTAATTAAATTTATCCCTTTGTCCCGGTTTTTGTGGTTATTCTCACTTACAAGCAAGCCCAGTGAGGGGATGAAAGATATGGTTCCTTGGTATTGTAATAAGAGCCTTGGCCTGAAGTTTTTTCTGTTGGTAATTATTCTTAGCCCAAAAATGCCAGAATGGTGAAGATTTTTCTTCTTTGGACTCCTTTGTCTAGTGTGTTCACATTACCATAGATGGAATACTTTGGAGAAGCTATAAGATTTCATTTTAATCAGGTCCAGGCACAAATTTTGGACCAACAGCTAATACAGCAACATCTGTCTCCTCTCTGCAGATACAAGAGGAATCAAGAGTTAACCAGGCATTTTATTGCAGAAAGATTTTCTTATACAAGAACCATCTCCCCTTTTCTCCTCTTCAGTCTTCCTCTTATTCTCCGAAATGCAAATCAGTAACTCTTATTAACCCCAAGTCTGAAAAGCATTTGTATGTTTAAATGTGAAGACAGATGGGTGTTTGGTTTGGGGGATATTAGTCAACCAGGAATGCATAATCAGCATGAGTAATTAATTACACTCAACATATCCGGCGGTTTGGGCATCCCTGGGTCAGGATTCCTAGGACTGAGAGACCTAGTTTCCCAAGGGGAATGAAGCCCTGGTGAGCAGGGGTAGAGCGGTTTGCCCAGGGGCACGGCTGGAACTGAGGAGATGCGGCAGGAGGAAATGCTGGTGCAGAGACATTACCAGCTGAACAGGTCTGGAGGACGGCTGGAGGGGCTGGGGTGGGTCTCTGTCCCAGGAGGATCTGATACATGAGCTGGACCTGTGGTGGGGATCAGGGATGGAGAGTGCTCCCCGGGGATGGCTCAGCTTGGGTCCCACCAACGGGAGACACCCCAGAGTGAAGGGTCAGACCCTGCTGGGGCCAGACTGCTTTCCTCCTACCGTCATTCTGGAAATGGAGCAGAAAAACGCGTGTGGGGCTTCACCCAGAGAAGCGTCTGCTCATCTCCTGTGTTTTCAGGCAGGACGCAGCATCTCCGAGCTGCGGAAAGTGGCGAGAGTGGGGGCAGGGGCAGGATGCGTTCAGTCTTCCCTAAAGGCTGCACCTGAGGTTAATTGTATTTGGGAAGTGCCCAGGTTACTTTTTCACAGCCTTAACCCCTGGAGTGATGTTTATGTGGCCTTTTGTCTCTCCCTGCTCCCTCACATTTGCAGATGATTCACGGGCCCCTTGCCAGAGGCAGCCAAGACCAAATTAATAAGGTGTTAATGATCCACCTGCAGGCTGGACTTTCGCAGCCGCTGTGAACTAATTCTCTTTCTTGGTCACATCCACAAACGGTGAAACATTATGTCATGTGACATCAGCTGTTGTCCCTCGTTTATCTCTCTGGGAAAGGCACCAGACTAAATCATGAGATTCTCCGTCCTGGCAGGTTTGCTGTGGCTGGTACCTTCAGCAGCCACCAGAGAACAGTCACTCTGTAGGGCTGTTAGCCCTGCATCTTTGCAGTGTTAAAGTAGCATAAGCGGTTTATGCTAGGACATCACAGAATCATAGAATGGTTTGGGTTGGAAGCAAACTGAAAGATCAGTCCCTCCCCCCATCCTAGTCCCCCCAAGGCAGGAACATCTTCCCTTAGACCTGGTTGCTCAGAGCTCCATCCAGTCTGACACTGAACACTTCCAGGACTAGGGCATCCACAGGTTCTCTGGACAACCTGTTCCAACGCCTCACCACCCTCACAGTAAATAAATTCTCCCTGATATCTAATCTGAACCTGCCCTCTTTCAGTTTAAAGCCATTTTCCCTTGTCCTATCACTATATGCTCTTGTAAAAAGTCTCTCTCCGGCTCTCTTGTAGCCCCTTTAGGTACTGGAAGGCTGCTACAAGGTCACCTCAGAGCCTTCTCTTCAGGCAGAACACCCCAGCTCACTTGGGTTATCTTCATAGCAGAGACATTCTTTTCCTCTGATCATCTTGGTGGCCTGCTCTGGAATCAGTTCAACAGATCCATGTCCTTCATGTGCTGGGATCCCAGAGTGCATGCAGGGTTCCAGGTGGGCTCTCACCAGAGCAGAGCAGAGGGGCAGAATCCCCTCCCTCCCCTGCTGCCCACGCTGCTTTGGATGCAGCCCAGGACACCTTTGGCATTCTGGGCTGCACATTAGCAGGGTCCTGTTGAGCCTCTTGTCAACCAGCACCCCTAAGTCTTTCTCCTTGGCTTCAGTCGTGGCAGTGGGAGGAAGGGTGTTGGGTCTTATGCAAGTTATAGTCCTGAATTTAGGGAATGGGGATCTTCCAGGAACATGTCCTCCAGAAACTGAGACAATCAGCAAGCTCATACTAGCAGGCAGTCAGAAGAACAAGCCAGGAGGGGGATCTGGAGTGCTCTTATCAGAATTCCGTGCTCAAAGTAGGCTAACCCCAATGTCAGGTCCAATTGTCTGAGCATTATCAATTTGTGTTTGTGGTATCTCCAAGATGAGAGACCCTACCAACCCTCTGGTACTAGTCTACATCCCTTCTGCAGGGAAGCAGCTTTCTCTTGCATCCAAACAGCAGTGTCTCGGTGCCAAGTCTTTGCCCAAATGATGGTAAACACATGCATCCTTTTCCTTGGGCACACTGGGATAGCAGTGAGATATGAGGCTACAAAGAACTGTGTGCCCATTGGGAAGGAGTCTTGGGACAGGGAGGCATCTGTGACTCAGGCTGCATGAGAAAGCGGCAATGAAACTCAGTACTGGAGTCTGTAGTGGGGCTGGAGCTGGAGCTGAAACAGAAGCAGCACTTCCTGAAGCTGAGACCAGGCTCCTTTGCCCTCCCGCCTACAGAGGGCTGGTAGGGAGATGGTGGCAAGGATAGGGTCTTCTCACTGTCTCCCACAGGCACAGTGCCACGGTGAGCCTCTCCCTGCAGTTTCAGCTGCTGCCAGCAGGTTTGAGCTGTGCTTCCAGGCAGGGGTTTGTCCCACAGTGGACTTTTACCCTGGGCTTTAAGGAGTTGGTTGCAAAAGGGAGTATGATGGCGTTTCAGGAATGATGACTATGGTTTCCATAGCAGCCTGAAGGCCTGAGTCAGCATCTCCCTGCTGCTGTGGCTGTGAGATTTTCCGTGTTCCAGGTATGGCACACGAAAACATAACACTGGGGCAGGGAAGGGTAGTGTTTACAAGGTCTCAGCTACCCTGAGGGCAGGAAATATTTCAAAGAGAGAATCAGTGTGGGGATCTCTTTTGAAGAATGGGGGTGCCCATCTGCCTGTGTCTGTGCCCACCTGAAGGACGAGTGCTCTCCTTAGTATGAAGCTCTTTTCAGCTTCTTCCAAGCACATCTGCTTGTGCTTTTGCCATGTGCTGACTGGGGCTGTGCAAGTGTGCAAAATGCTGTGTCCAGATACACACTGGCTCAAACTTCTTGGGTGGTGGGAGAGCTGAAGCATGCCATGGTTCTTATGGTTCTCTCTTACCCCTTAGGCACAGAGAATTGTGTTTGTCTATTCAACTGCAATTTAAGAGCAGAAGTCACCAGAATGAAGGACTAGCAAGAGCCACTCTGGGCTCTTTGTGTCCCACTGCAACTGAGGCCATGCACTGAGCAGGGTCGATCATTAGCAGCAGCAGTACAAACTCTGCCTTCTGCATCCGTGGGAGTCAGAGGGCATAAAATTCTCAGGCAGTTCACGACGAGCCCTGGCCTCTCATCATCCGCTTAATGAGCATGGTCAGGAGAAAGTCTGTTTGGAAAGGCAAGTCTTTATCCATAATAAATCCATCCATGTTGGACCCCTGGCCAGGGCATGCACCCAGTGAAATCCTCAGCACTCACTGTGCAGAGTTTGAGTGTAAGAAGAGATTGGCTGTCTCTGCTCAGGATGGCCAAAAGCAAGCCAATTAGAAATGGAGAGACAATTCCGCCTCCTTGGACTGGGAAAAGACATAATTAGTCATTTAAGCACTGTCAATCTTTCTGGCATTCAGGATAGGGCTCAATCTCACAGGAGCAGCAAAATATATTTTCTTCTGATTGGCATTCTTCTGATGAACGTGTGAACAGATTCAAAGTAGCAGCTCACTGTGTCCACCTGTACAACACCAGTGACAAATGGCACTGTAAGGATGTGGGAAAACCCCCCATTGTTTCTTTAAGTGCTCTATTTTAAGACCAGTAAGCGCTGTGTAAATACTGGTGTGCTGGGAGCAAGCTGTGCTTGAAACATGAAACTCCTCTGAGAAAGGTCATCTGCTTCCTCTGGGTGCATCACAGGATTGCTAGCAGGAAGCAGCTCAAATTAAGCACAATGTGGAAAAACCTGTCCCATGTCCATCCCCAAACCCCTGCCACCTTTCTACCTGTATGATCCCTTTCCATCTCCACTGAGAAGAGGTTGGAATGAACTCTTGCCTGGTTCCACACCTCCTCGTGTCCAAAGGTGTGGCCAGACTGCTTTGGAATCCTGTAACCTTCGAGCAGCCTCCCTGCCCCATCTGCCACAAGAATGTCTGTCCAAAGCAGTAACAGAACCTGCCTTTGGGCCCAGAACAGCCCAAGCTTCTCTTCCCAAAACATCCACAGTTCCTAGGACTCATCAACTGTCTCACAATGTGTTATTGTGCGTAGTGAGGTGAATTAGCATTAATGAAGTTGATTTATTTTTCAGAGGATGCCAAAACAAATGTTGCAACTCAAGCTTTCTCTGCCATAGCATTTTGATGTGCAGGATTGTGTTGGTTCTCTTCTATGCATTCACACACAGGACTGACACTCCTGTAATGGGGTTTTGGCCTCCAAAACTACCCAGATTTGCCTGGAGCTGGGGCACCTCCATGGTCCAGCAGCCTTATTCTTTGTCCTGTGTTCCAGTGCAAGATGTCTCAGCTTCCTCTTCATATACAAGGACCTTGCAGAACCACATGTATGAACACAGACACACAAGATCCTCAGGATGATGTCTTACCAGCTACAGTAGGCCCAGGATAAGATACACAGAGATGTTGCTCCATACGCAGTGTGGACCCACAGCACAATCAGTGTTTGGGCAGGTGAGAGAGAGTGTAGGCATAGCCAAAGGTTTTCAGCCTCTGATCCAGCTCCATGCCACCTGGCTTTTTGGGTACCCTGAAGGCTGTTTTCTGTCTTTTTCCTCACCCATTTGGGTCAGTCTGTAGTTCAAAGGACTTGCTCTCTTATTTTAAATAACTTGCAAGTGGATGAAGTGCCTCTCTCTGGCTGAAGCACGAAGTCCACAGCCTGCTGGAAGTAGTTAAACTTTGTAGCAGGCAGGTTTGGGGGTCCTGACAGCAGTGCCTTCAGGCAATCTGGCCTGTAGATATCTGCATAGTCTTTGCTAGCATGAGGTGTGCACTCATTGTGTGTTCAAAGCAAACAGACTTGGGTGTCACCCCTTCAGCCCGTCCAGGCTCTCACAGGTGGTGATGAATTCTGTATGTCCTGCAGCTGTCCTGTGCATCTGCACATTCTGTGTCTTCTGCTCCCTGGAAACATGTCAGACAAGCCCCCGATCTGAGACACTGACCTGCTTTCTAGTCTTGAGAGCTATTGCCGACATCAGCCTAAGGTTAAGAGCACATCTGCTCAGTTCAGTGCCAACAACTCTTTCCCTAGTGAGTTCTCTTTGGGTCAGGATGTTCCCCGTGTGCTTGGTTTGCAACTGTCACTTGAGGGGACCAGGACACCAACCAGCTGTCCAAGGCTGAAAAGCATACAGCTGTGCACAGCCCCTTTTCCTCCCTTGATTTTCGACTTCCCAGAATGTGGTTTTCAGGAGCTCGTCCTGCTTGCATAGTCAAACACAGGCCAGGAGCCCCTCACAGAACTGTCTGTTCTTTGAAACACCCATGCTCACAGACTCATCTGTGATTGCCCGTCTCCTCTCAACCAGTACAGCTACGAATGTTTTAGTGGGCAAAACATGAAATACCATATGGTGGCCACCAGAGAGAGCAAAACATGCCAAAGGGCTTGGCAGCACTACTGTCAGATCCCTTATGCTGAGCTGCAGTACTTGGCCATAGGACGTAGTTTCTCCTTTGGTTTGCACAGTCCTGAGATAGAGGCTGGGAGTTGGAGCAGTAGGATTGGAAGGAGTGCGCTGCTTTGCTGTACCACCACTGCTGTGCAACAAGGTGCTGAGTCACAGAGGGGCTGAAAGTGACTAACAAAAGACAAAAAAAGACAACAAAAACAAAAACTACATTCCCAGCAGCTGCCAGACTGGGCATTACTTCCCCAAGGCACCCCCATGGGTCCACGTGGGGAGGGCAGCCTGTGTACACACAGATCCAGGGCAAGTGCAAACCTCTGACACCAGACTGCTCCTGCATCCTCAAAGATTTCCAGCCTGAAATTGCCGGGGAGAGGAATTTCTAAAACAAGTATTGCTATTCAAGGAATGCAGCAGGGGGAGGAAATAATCACAACAGAGATAAGAAGAACTTGCTTGATTTGACAACTGAGCAAGTTCTTCTGGCTCCTGGCTTGTTTGGGATGAAACTTCAGCCCACCTCCCTCTGCCCCAGATGACACAGTGCTGCCTTAACATCAGCTCTGCTGGTTGGGCTGGGGAAGATGAAATACAACTAGAGGGGTCAGAGTAGTTGAGGGGCATCTATTCACACTCGCCTCTGCAAATGAGCCAACCAAGCTCCTCTCCTTTGCAGCCATCCACTGGCCTTCCTCTGGCTTTTTGGTCACAAGGCTCTTTCACTAAGAGCATGTGCAGCTTTCAGGCGTTTCTGTGGAAAGCCAAGTAGCTGTAGTGCACTGTCACAGGGATTTTGGAAGCTAATCTGCTTTTCTCCCTGTCCTGACCTATGTTGCTCTCAGCTGCCAAGATTCCCTGTCCCACCACCAATCCCCTCAGGGACCAGCTCTGTTTAACATCTATCTGGCCATGTGGCACTCTTCTGGCAGACTGCTGAAGGCTTTGTATAAGTGTTCTGCTGGTAAACATCTGGGGTCCAGGGTCTTGTCCCCTCCTCCCAGGGAGAAAGAAAAAGCTGCATTACTCTTGGCTTGGAGTTTGGGAAGAATTTGTTTGCTAAAACCAGATGTCTGTGTTTACTTTTGCTGACCCCACATTGGGGCTTTTGCACCTGACACTTGCAGAGGGTTCTCTCACTGAAAGGCAGCAAGGGATTTGTCAGAGCTGAGGTCAATATCCCAGGACTGTGCACATCTGTAGACTGGAAAATGAGTGATATGAAAAAAATAGTTCACTGTCTGGACAGCCTGCAGTAGGAAAGATGGACAGACAGCGCTTGGGCAGGTGAATGCAAGGTATCCACCTGGCTGTCCCCGACACACGCGAGTGATGGGGCTCTTACTGTGCACACAGAAACCAAGGAAATGCCCTGAGTATCGAGACAATTAGGAACTAGGAAACTAGGAATTAATAATTAGAGCCCTTAATGGTCAAATTATTCATCCAAAGAAATGTCTTCAGATCTGCAGTTCCATCTCAGCTCACAGGTATGCTCAGTTTTGCTTGTCCACCCTGTGCCATTCAAGCATACTCCACACACTGGTCATTTTAACTCACTGCTTTTCCAAACTTGCTCAGCCCTTTAATCTCTGACAAAGTGCTTGTGAAGATCTAAAATATAAAATGCTGCTGGCCAGGGGTAGTTCTTCCTGACTCCTGCCAGTATCCAGCTCTTCAGCCTGACCTATGGTTTATAGTCTTGTTGCAACTTACAGACACAGACGTTTCCTGCAGAATTGTCAGTGCCTCCTCCCCAGAGACATACCCAGTGTGAGGGAGGAGTACAGCAGAGACTTTATTGACCTAAGGCTAGAGAGGAATTTAACAGCCTTCTCCCTTTTGCTGAGCTGTACCTCTGAACTGGGCTCAAAGGCACTCTTTCCCTCTTGGATGTGCAGCACAAGGTTAATTTTTGTAGCACTCCTTGTTCATTTCTGCAGTTCTTTGAATATGCATGTGTCCTTGTTCCTCTGGAAATACAGACAGCAACTGACTGCTTTTCCTACTGGAGCTGTGCACAGAAGCAAAAGCTGTCTATTTCTAATGCTGTTACCTGCTTTCTTACAGCTGGGGGTTGCATTTTCCTTACTAATTGCAGCACAAAGAGTGTTGTTGTTACTCATGGTGTTACTCTCAGATTCTCTTCAATCTCTCTGCAACACTGCTTTCCAAGGCAGACCTCATATTATTTGTCTCCAGTTACATTTCTGTATTTTATTGAAGCTTATTTCACCAAACTGTAATTATTTGGTTAGATTGAGAGCCCCCTGGAACAGAGAGACATTATTTGCCATGCCACCATGTTTCTGTCATCTGCAAACTTCTTAAAGGTTTTGTAACAGCTACTTTTTGAAAGGTCACCAGACCATTTTTAAACTCTTGTTTCTTTTGTATAAGGCATGGGTCTTACCAAAGCATCATGTGATATTATGTGAAAAAATGCTTTGAGGAAATCCGATTATATAACAGAAGCACCATTCCCTTTATTGGATTGAAGCAGTAATCCTGTACTGCTTGGTTTTTATTCTTTTGGGTTGGTTTTTTGTTTTGGTTTGGGTATTTTGTTGTTCTTGTTGTTGTTTGTTTATTTTAAGGAAGAAAAATATGAGAAAACAAGCTTATTTGCCAGTACTATGACTCTTGGTTGATTGTCATAGCAATCTTCAGCCTCTGTTGATCCTGAATGTCAAACCAACACTTGTACAAGGCACCAACTGTTCCTTTACCCTTACTTCTTTCATCTTAATGGAAATCCTACGCTGTTTTTCTTTATTTTGCAAGGAAGACTTTGACCAGTGTGGATGGAGAGTATGTGGGTGCAGGAACACCTGCAGGAACAACCTGCAGGGTGGGCAGTCATGGATGGTATCTGCATTAGCTGACTACAGGTTCCAACTACTTTCCCGACCACTCCAAAAATAGGGATGGTCTCAAATATGTGACAGCCTAAAGCAGGATATACTGGAGCCATTATATATAATGTTTGGAAGACGAGACATAAAGCATCCTGATAAAGAAACAAAGAGCAACAAGTATTTCTTAATAGTTGCCAGAAGAGGGGCAGAGATGCAGAAAATTGAGAGAAAAGAGATCACAATTAACATCAGCTCCTAACAGGTGCCAAAAATCAAGACTCAAGAGCAGCACCCATTTCCTCAGGTAACAATACAGGACCCGTCATAAGACCTCAGTAATGAGTCTCCCTTTAACTCTGCATCAGCACTCAGTGTCCTTGGACAGGCTGCTTGCATTTTGGTGCTTTCATTCTGGACAGGCTCAGATGGTCTCAGCTCAAATATCCTTGTGAATAACAGGCAACTGGCTTAGTTTCAAAATAAGTACTCCCTCTTCCATAGGGTCTCACAGTGAGCTTTGCTGTGTTGTTGCAAGATGAGTTTTTTCTCTGAGATTTCTGATCTACTTTTTTGCCATCTGCTGCTGTCACCTGGGGCTCACGAGGAAGGACATTGCTGCTGCTGGTAACAGTCCCAGCCTTTATACTAAAAGAGTGGATGCTCAGCATACTGAGACCCTGTTGTGGCCTGTTATGCATGTTGCCAGCTCCTCATGAGTGCCTGGTGTGTGAACTGGCCTGTGGTGCCAGGTGTCTCTTGTTATTGATGTGTGATGTAAGTACAATAGCAGCAGGGGCCTTGAGAGTTTTGGAGCAGGCCAAAAGCAGTGGCTCCAGGACTATAAATAACTCACTGGCAGTGGGTTAGGTGTGCAGCCTCAAAAGCTGGGCAAAGCCTGTGTTAAGTGTTCCAAAGAAAAGCAGCGTCAGCTGAGCAATGAGAAACACATCTGAGCAACAAGGTCAGGCACCTGCTGTGGTGTAGGAAAGCAACACCTGCTAGTGCTGTGCAGGAAAGGGGGTGGAGGACAAGGGCTAAGAGCTGCCTAGAAACTCAGACACCTTGAAGAAGTGCCAGGATGCTGAATGTGGTGCAATTTTGGGGGGTTCAGTGCCACTGCTGTGAGACTAAGTGCCTTTGCTCCACACACTCTGCTCTCCTGGGGACCACATGCAGCTGAGTTTGGAAGGGAACTTTGAAGATCATCTAATCCAAGCCTCCTGCTCAAGCAAAGCCAACAGAGCCAGACACCCAGGACATGTCCAGATGGCATTTGGACATCTCTAAGGATGGATATTCTCATCATCTGCCTGGTTGCAAAATGTTTTTGGACTGGCAATAGCGGGTACATGATGCCATGAGTGTGTCTGAGCATAGCTTTTTGTGTTCATCTAAGGCTGCAGTTTACAATGGGTTTAATGGGTCAAAGTGTCTAATCATGATTTAGGGCAGTATTGTAATTAGCACATGTGGGACAGAGCACTCCCAAGCAAAATGCTTCAAAGTGGCCAGTGGCAGTGGTTTAGACATGCTGATTTTCAAAGCAGCTAATTCTGCAGAGAGCAAACTCTCAGGCAGGGAGCCACAGGAGCCAGTCACAGCCCTGCTGCTTGCAGTAGCCAACACCGACTCTGACATTCAGCAGCCCTTTACATGCTAAAGGCCCTCACCTCTTCTGAAAACAGACAGCTTCTTGTCCACTCATTGGAGTGAGATCACAACTTTGAGGACTGCTAAGTACATCTCTGTGAGAAATTCCAGTTTCCATTCCTGTTCTCTTTGTTGTCTGGGCAATCCTTGTTATATCAACAAAGTGTGCTGAGACCTTGTTTTCTCCAGGATTCTTGCTGAGAAGTACCATAATGTTCATGTAAGTTAGAGGTAACCAAAACACAGGCAGTTGCTACCTCTGAAACTGTGTTTTCTAAGGGTATGATGGTGGTTTGGAATGATTATGGCAGGGAAGGCTCTCTCAAAGGCTCTTGCTCAATCCCTTTACTCAAAGGTGGTGTAAATCTGAATTCACACTTTATCATCACTCAGGGTTTTGTCCAGTTGAAGTGGAAGTTGTAGTCTTTTTCCTCCCATTGCTTCAGAGACATCCAGCATTCCTGCAGAGACCTAAGTTTGGAAAACCACACAGGCCTGCTAAATATCTGAGAGAAATTTCTAGCAGCTGGGTGAGAAAGCAAGTTTTAGATACACAGGCATAAAATCAGTGTTTTCCACCTGAAATGAGCAAAACTTGGCTATTCTGCAGAGCATCAGATGTTGTCTACCTGAGCTTGTGCAGAGTTTGACACTGTCTCACATGACATCTCTAAAATGTGGAGAGACATGGATGCCCTGGAAGTGTTTAGAGTCAGTCACTGATGTCCTTACACAGCCTTTGCACTTCCTTGTGTCAAGCACATCCCGAGGCACTGATAATTAGTGAGTGGATGCATAAAGACCCCAGTGCCAGGGCTGACCATACCACTGCCTCCTATGTAAGAACACATCAGCTCTGGTCGTACTACAGTCAGAAAGACAAAGAAATTTGGACCATGAACAGAAGAATACAGATTTCAATACAGATTTTTTCCAGTCCTGATCTCTTCTCTGGCACATCTCACTCTTCCTTGGGCCCATGTATATCTGACAGCATTTCTAGAAGTGGGGAGAACAGTTATGCTGCAGAGACATCTCCCACATTGCTGGAACACAGCTGCTCTGGAGTGCTGTGACCTCAGACCCCAGACCCCCTTCATCAGTGCTGTTCTCCCCTGTGAAGATAGTCAGCACATTTCCCTTAGAGGGGTCACCAAATCCCATGGGAAAGAGATACAGAGGTGACTTTTTTTTTCAATTTTGTTTCTGTTCCAAATTGTATTTTTGGAAAGAAAACTGAGGCTAGGTGGGGTGCTGCTGGAGGGATGACTTTTCAAATTCTTTTTCACATAGGAGTCTACCAATGTTTTGTATTTTTTGACTAAGTTGTTTCTCTCCCTCTTGAGAGAAAGTTGGTGGATGTAAAAAAAAATCGGTCAGTGAGCTCTTAATGTGATTTCCAATGTGCCAACAGTCAGCAGCACCTCCACATGCTCCCAGACATGGGCTTAGCATTTGTGCCAGCTCTGGATGAGTTGGACATAACCTTGGAAAGCTTCACAGCTCCTCCCTTTCTCTTGCAGCACGGCAGATGGTCACGGTGTAAACACCATGCCAAGTTCTGATTATTAAAATACAGTGTAAAGCAGGTTTGGAAAGCACAGGCAACTGTGCGGCTCCCTGCTCTTTCCTTGGAAGTGCCCTGCAGGCTCCTCCAGGCTTGTTGGCTTTGTCCATGACCTTAGTGCAGCAGCGTCCCTTCACACGGGGACTGCATTCCTGCTGCTCTGCTGGCTCTGACTTGGAGCTCCTGAGGGGCTGGCTTATTGCTGTCAGTCACACAGCCCAGGAACCACTGAAGAATGCTTGAAACCTCCCAGGGCTGCATTACCCTCCTTGGAAGGGTTTTTTCACAGCGTCCATCCTGAATATCCCAAGCCTTCCCTTCTGAAGGAAGACTGGGAATTTCACTAGAAGTCCTGCTTGACTAAAAAGCGCACTTCTTGTAACAAAACAATAAATAAAAAATAAAGCAAAACAAAACAACGTTAACAAAACCACCACCACCACTACAACAGCAAAGCAGCATCATGAATGGGAAATATGATAGACGGCAAAAGAACATAGTAAACCCTGCTTGCTTGGGTACTTACAGGTGTTATTGAGCATGGCCAAGTTCCACCTACAGCTCAGACTGGAAAGGATCATTAAAGGTGGTACAACAGGACCCTGCAGGCATTCTCAAAGTTGGGGAAAATGCAGATCCAGTGACAGATGGAGGAAGCACTGTGATACTGGGCAATATGGAAAAAAACCACAATGATCAATCGATTTTTGTAGCATCTTCAGAGGCAATGCCTGCTCCCAGATCTCTGCATTCACCAGCTTGATTATGGAAGTAGGTGGGAAGACCATATGTGAGGCTTAAGGACTGCTTACAGAATAGATGACACTAACCCCAGATGAGTTATCAATTCATGTCAATGAAGCTGCTACCATGTCAGCCATGGTAGAATATCATGGCAAATGGGAAAAGGCTGAATGAAAAACCTAATATGATGCTCACCTTTAGGGAGGGCAAGGAGAGAGATATGTGAAACAGCAGTAGTACCTCCACCCTTGTATAGTCATTACAAAATGTAATTACAAAATTATTATAAGCAATATCTCCATCCATGAAAAAATAATGGAACAAAAATCCTTGGAAATAATTTTCATGCATGTGAAAAGCAAGGAAATCAGGAAAAAGTCCACCAGTCCAGCATTTGGAATTAATTCAAACCCCTTATTTTCCCCTTAGCTCATCACTGCAAAGTCTAGTGCGGACTTGGCAAGTCAAGTCACCTCTGACTCAACAGAGATCTTTGTGCACTCATCTGCATTGCTGGTAATTATATTTAGAGCAGTGGATGGAAAAGAGAAACAGGCTCCAGGAGTGGGATTGCTGCCTTGGGTAGACAGAAAACCGAGGTCTCATATGAGTGCATTGTCCCTGAGTATACAGACAGGCATCCTGCATGCTGGATGTAGTCAAGTAAGAACAAATCCAGCAATCAGCAGTGCTGTGCTAAGACACAGAGCAAGAACAAAGGACAAGCACGCCTACTTCAGACTCCTTCCAAGAGGGTAAAAACATTTAGCAAACTCCAGCTTAGAACTTTTCTTCCTTCTAACAACAGCTTCTTTTTTGTTGTGGGTTTTTGGCTCTTTTTTTCCACCTGTGGGCTGGAGAACACAAAAGTGTAGTAGGGTAAACATGTGGAATAAAGGTAAGAAACCTCTGCTCCTGACTCTTGGCAAGCAGGTGGAGCATGAGGTGGAGAAAGTTCTGCTAGAGCAAATATGGTCTCATAGCAAGAGTCAAGGGATTCTTTACCAGCCACATGCTGATTTGGTCTAGGGAAGCCTTGGTAACTAGTGGGGAGAGAGTGAAATCCTGGTGACACTTCTCAGCTGCTGCTTTCAGCAAGGAACAGAATTTCCACGCACAGTTTCTTCCAGCACTGAGCCTCACCCACTCAGGGTGTAGAGAGGAGGAATAGCTCAGTGATCTGAGGGCAGAAGTATTCTGCCTACAGAATACTCCTCCCCTCTACAGGAGGAAGTAGAAGGTTGTTCTGTAGATTTTTTCTGCCTGTAGATGCCAAACTTGGAAGCATGAGAAGGTAACACCCATGATTGTTGTGCAACATTTCAGGGTTCATGAGTCCACAGAAGATGCAACAGGAACCACCAAACCTGCTGCAGCAACCGTTTGCTGGCAGCTTTCTTGTAGTGCTGGTCCTGCATTGTCCCCAAAGCCCTCAGAGGCAGTTGTGAAGGGACACATCAGGCAGAGGCCACTGCCCTCTTCCAGAGCCCTCACTCAATATGGACTTCAGAGCATGCCCACAAGCAACTGCAGGGGCTTGGGGATCTCCTGCCCACTGTGCCAGCCTGGGCTCAGAGGCTGGAAGTGGGTCTCCGCTGGAAACAAGCCCACCTTGCCCTGGAGAGCTCATGCCTAGCCTTAGCCGCATTCTGGCCAGAAAGATTCTTTCACAGAAACTGTTTTTGTGAGAAATTGCCAAGGAACACAGGCAAATGTTTACACCAGTTTCCCAGGAATTACTTCTCCATTTTCACACTCTAGCCAAACCCACAGCACTCAGGGAGCAAGCAGTGGCCTGTTCCCCAAGCAGTCACTGCCTGAGTGAAAGTTTGCATCCCCTGCCTGGTTTCAGGATGGATTGCATGCTGTCCCCCTACCCACAGATAAAGGAACTACCCCACAGTTTTTTGGTGTCATCTGGGACTCCTAGGTCAGTGTCTCTAATAGGGAAAAATTTTGCAGCACAGAGAAATTAATTCAGGGAACAGCCAGAGGGAGGAAGAGCTGAAGAAAGTTAATGCAAGGAGATTAAGGTATGGCTTAGTCAACCCCATGAACCAGAAAACCACCCAGACAGAGGGGTAATCCAGAGCAATGCTGCCAAACGTTGTAACTGAAAATATTTTTATTTGACATCAATAGTAAAGAAGGAACATCGGATTACACATCCCTTGATATATAAATGGTAAGAATGCAAAAGCAAAACCATCTACAGGAAACCCAAAAGCAGTCCAGTACACAAGTGGCATCCTGGGGAAAAGCAGCATATCAGGATCCTCCCTCATGCTAACAAGCCGTCAGCCATTCCAAAGAATCCAAGCACTAGCATTTCCTTTGAAGCTGTTTTTTCTGGGTTTGAATCATTAGTTACAATCATTATCACTTTGAGTGTTTTCACCAGTAGGGGAGAGGAAAAAATGCTACCCACCATAGGACACAATCAGAATTGGCTTCCGTGCAACATGAGTGTTTGTAGATGTGGCCCCTGAAAATCCCAGGAAGAGAAATTTCATGGCCAGGTCGAGTCAAGAGCATTTAATGAGTTGGACTGATACAGTTTACACAGAGACAATGAGATCTAGAAATCACAGGTCAGCACCAAAGGGCAACATGAGCTACAAAAGGTGGCTTCAGTTCTTTTCATGGCTTGTGGCTTTAGCAGTGGAAGAGAAACTATACAGTAGCTTCTTGCATTGCTAGTATCTCTCTGCTGAAAAGGGTTTTCAGGTTTTCTGATTTTCCAGTTTCCATTTCTTCCCTCTTTCAAGGCACATGTTGTAGAAACCTTTGATCACAGCAGCCAGAATAATAATTTCAGCATACAGCCAAACAATGAGTTGTTGCACTCACTTTTTTCTAACTGTCAAAGAATCCCATGCAAGGAGCGCTCCCAGTGTCCCTACCCGCCTGGTAGCAGACAGACAGCACTACAGCTGAAGGTCCCAACTCTGTGACTTACAAAAGGCTCCGCACAAAACTGAGGTGCTCTCTGCAAAGACATGGCATTTTCAAGCCTTGATAAATTTTTGGTGGTTATCCACTGCTAGCTGTGGGAATGGGGCCTTCCTTCTAAGACAGCTTTGAAAAAAATATATTTTTAAATAGTCCTCTCTTGTGTCTCCATTACTGCTACAGACTACACCCATGCCAATATTTCACAGGAAGACATTTGACTTGATTTCTGCAAAATACAGCTTCTTGTACTCCCTTGCATCTTTAGGACCTTGAGACTGATCTGCCATAAGGACTATTGTATTGTATTTTTTCTGTTTAATACAATGATAAGCACAAAGGATAAGCTCTTAACAAGCCTCCTCCCTTGCGCCTTGCTCCCAACTCCATGTGAGCCCACCTTTCCTCAGCTCCCACCATGACTGAAGCAGCAAGTCTAGCCAGAAAGAGCTTTGAACTAAAGAAGGTGAAGACTTTTCCCAAGTGAGACTGAAAAGCCATCTAGTAATTAAAGTCTCTATGCATCCTGTGAGCCACTTTGGCCTAAGGAGAAATGCATTGTTCCCTGGTCCCTGCAGGATCCCACCCCTGCAGTGCAAGGGCTCGGCAAAACCTTCAGGTTTCAAAAAATGTATCAAAAAACCAAACTAAACCAAACAAAGGAGAGAAAAAAAAAAAAAGGCAGTGCTGAAGATGATCCCCAATACAACAAGTGTCCCTGATTTTAACAACCTTCAGCACAGGCCAAGGAAGTGCAAATTGCTGTGGTCAGAGCTGGTGGCAAAGTACTCACCAGAAGGAATTCAGTTCTCAGTTCTGGCTAAGAGCTTTGAATCACTTAAAGCAGCTCCCCGGGTTTCAGCGCTTGAGGCTTTCATACATGGTCAAGGGGTGGAAAAGCAGGGTCTGTACAGGTGATGCCCTGGTGCACTGGCAGAAAGTAGTACTGCAGAATGTGCATGCCCCTCAAGCCTGAGACAACCAAAAGGGAGGTTCCAGATGGAGGACACACATTGCAAACAGGCTTTAGGCAAAGGAAAATCATTTGGATGTCGGCCCTGCTGTGAATATCTCAGCACCGCAGGAGATTTAATAGACAAATATGCAGAGCAAACAAAATACATGGCTTATATATAATGACGCACATAAAAAGCCTACTAGTCTAAAGATAAAGGAGGCTTTGCATCGTATCCTATTACGCTGCACCCTAGTTTAATCTGGTATTAAATATACTGCTTATGATATACAAATTACTTTTAAAAGTTATTCAAATGTTACAACAACAATAAAAGTAAGAAAAGATTTCAAGTTTTATGCACAACCTTGCAAGAGAAAATTTTGGTTTTAGGAAGCTTCAGACAATGCTTAAAGAGCATGGTAACTTCCTACCACTGCTAACAAGTGTTAGCAAATTTTAAGGCCATAATTTAATTGTGCAATTAAATTAATCTTTATTTCGGAAAAAAAAAAAAACAAACAACACCACAAACCCACCCTTTTCTGAACTCCTCCACCCCCTAAAAAAATCTCAGGTGGTGTTGTGCTGAAGGAAATCTCAATCATATCCAAAAGTAAGGTTATCTGAAGCCAGTGGTTTTTAGAGAGGCCATCTGTGTAGCTCCCACCCTAAGCAGGGAGCTTACCACAAATTCTGGCAAACTGACTCAACTCACTCAAAGCCTCCTTTGAGACTAGAAGAAATAATGACATTCATTGAATCCAGACTTGATTGTTCAACACCTGCTCTGGACATAGAGGAGATGTTTGTTTTGGTCACGATGAGAAAAAGGTTGTATTATGCTGTCTCCATTTAAAAAATCTAATACAAAGCGTAAACTTGGACAATTTTAGCAGCATTTTACAGTCCTTCATAAAGTGAAACCAGGAATGAATTAGAAAGAATGCTTTCACGCACCTCATTTAAAATACCAAATATCATGGGTAGTAACTGTTGATGCATCACAGTCATAATCAGAAAACTTTGAGTCCAGCAATTAACTCAACATGGGGAGTACTGCAGCAAATCAATCAGATTCAACATTTTCTGGCAAAGTAACTATTTACAACTCATATGTACAGCTTCTGGACTTACAAAACAACGGAGAGCTAGAAAGTTGTGTAAAGTCAAGTTTGAGTTTTAAAAAAAAATTTTAAAAAGCACTTGTCCAACCAATTTGGAGACACTTTGGCATGCCAAAAGAGGCCTTTTTTTTTGGTTCACTGCAACTGTTATAAAACCAGCATGTATGATGTATCAGTGAGGCCAGATATCCTGGGCAATATAGGCAAGTCTCTGTTGGGTCTCTGATGTTAGCTTTTGGGGGAGCCAATATCCACTGTGATCTTTGTATACAGAGGGTACTTGTCAGCTCTTAACACCTTGTAGGATAGTGTATTTAAGCCATCAGAATTCATTGTCTCCCGCGTGTGAGCAATTCTGTCAAACCTGCAGGAGGAGAAGAAAGAAAAGTGGGGGAGAGGGAAGAAACGACAAAGAAAGAAAGAAAGGAAAAAATGTTTAAACAATCTGATCTTTACATGCCTCTCAGGCAGCATTGCAGGTGTTTCAAGAACAACCTGAGTATCAGTGCCATAAACTCCCAGATTTGGCCAGACTGAGCAGAGGGCCAAGACATCCCTATGGGGTTAAATTGTAGCTAGAAAGAAGCAGCCAAGCTTTTAAATCACACATCCTTTTCCAGCTCTGCACTAGAGCAGAGGTTTATACCCTAAAGACAAGCTGGAAACAATTGCTCAGAATCTAATCTTCTGCATTTAAGAAATAAAAAAAATGAGGAGAGGCCTTCGTGCCATAGTGCAATGTTGGGGAAAAGGTCTATTATCAGGCAATAAACTGGCAAGGGGAAGTTGGCAGCTCATGGAGCAGGGGAGAGAGCTCAGTCAGGGAGGAGATTGCTGCAACATTTCCAAACTTGATCTTTGTGCCCAGCAAAGAGAAAGCCAAGCAGTGGGAGCAGCAAGGGCAGGAGGCACCTCTAAACCTGCTGTGGGACAGGGTGACACACCTTTCAGGGTTGGGTTCGTTCTTCCTGTCCCGGGAATGCCGGATCATTCTGCATTTCCCAATGACCGCATCCGGACGGGATATCCCCATGCCTTTAAACACCAGCCTGTAGAAAGCAAGTACATTAAACACCCAACAGATGTGGGATGCTCTGCCGCACCTTCCACAAATAACCATTGGTTTTACCTACTTTTTTTTTTGAGGGGGGATTTTACTAATTCACTTCCAGGCTTGCCAGTACAAGGAAGGAAAGCCAGTTCTTTTCCACACAGTCGCTTTATCTATCGTGGGGAGTGGAGACCTCCCCCTGCCAACACCAAGATAATTCACCACACCCTCTCTTACACCTCCATCTCCTCCAACCAACACCCAACCCCCACGTTAACCCTGCTCCAGGCTGAAGACTTGAATTTGAGTGGGAGTCATCTAGTTTTTAACCCATCTGGATAGGAGCCAAAGGAGCACTTATTTTTTGTGACATGAAAGCTGCAGTACTGGGGGAAACTAAAATGAATGGTGGTGAAGCAGCATAAAGGAGACACATAATCAGAGTCACAGTGGTCCCAGCTGGGACCCACCAGGTGAGGGGCAGCCCATCTTTTTCTGCATGCCCTCTACAAAGCAGAGCTTTTTCATGGCTATCAGTGATGAAAAACTACTTGATTTCTTCTTTGCCTCCCCTATTTCACTTCTGTCTAGCATTTTCTGTTCCTCAAAACGTGAGTGCCACCTTTCTCTGAATGCCCTGCCAGAAAGCTGTCCCTCTCTTGGTTTTTTATCAGGAAGGCACTTTTTTTTTTTGCAAGACCCTTCCTGAAGCCCAGAAGAGCTCAGAAAACCCCAGAGAAAAAAATCAGAGTGGTTTTATTCCTGAAAAAGATGAAGAAAGCTTCCAAATACAGGCTAATTTCCAAATACATGATGATTTCTCTCAGTGAATGCTGTGGATATGTGAAGCTGTAAGGCAGCACAATCCCATCTTCATCCTTTGCCCTGGTCTTCCCAGCCTGCCCTGTGAGAACACCTTCCTCATCTCCTGCAGTTCTGAGCCTTGCTCAGCTTCCTTCCAGCCAAACTGACATGGCTCACAGCATTATTCAGAGCTGCTTGGAACTCTCCTGGGAACAAAGGGATCTGCTACAAAGCTGCAGACCCAAACAAATCTTGGGCTGCACTGGGCAAGGTCTCATCCACCTTTGGCTACATGATCTGAATCTCCTTCTTTGAGCTAGTCGTGGGAGACCCAGGACACTGCTCCAGCCAGTGTGGATGCTGGTGAGGCTACAGGGAGAATGAACAGTGGCCAGTGGCAGGGACAGGGGTGTGACTTTTCCAATCACACCCACTCCCCACTGTATCTTGGGAGCTGAGAAATGGGGTGCCAGCACCCAGCAGGAACCTGCTCTCACTGAGCCAGTAGGTTGCCCACACACCACCTTCACCTCCTGCCTGGAGGCACCCCATATCCCCCCATACAAGGTGAGAGCAGCAGGTCTGTGTTCATCCCCACCCTGGATGCACCCCAGGGTGCCAAGGAGGAAAATTCATTTACCTGTTATAAATGTCATCATCTTCACCACCCCATCCCCAGTAATTGTTTGGGAACCCATTGATCTTTGTGAACTGCTCTTTGCTCAAGGCAGACACGCCTCCAAAATACTGATTGTAAGGCAACCTGGAAGCAGAGAAAAGAGCACATTAGAGGAGAGGTGCTAGCCAAGGGGCAGCCTGTCTGCCTGAAAAGGGCTTGCTGCTGCCCTTCACCCAGCCCACATGGAGCCAGCACCCACAGCAAGGCACCTTCCTGCCACAGGAAGCAGCATGTGTTGTGGTACCCTGGACTCAGCTGAGAGAGAGGGAACTGGTGAGCTCTGTCCCAAATATATTTGGGAAGCATTTTGTAACTGAAAGTAGCTGCAGCCTTTTATTAAGCAGTCATCACTGTCATCAAAGGACAGGCTGAAATGCAATCACGTCATTGAAGGTGACATGAATGCCACAGGAGTGGCAAAAGCTCGGGCAGACATTGGATGTGCCACAGAGCCTTCTCCTTCTGCAGTTCCACCACTTGCCTCCTCACTTCTCAGTGCCTCAAAAGGACACTTGCAGCCCAAAACTGAGCTTGCAGTGTGACCTTGCATGCAGAAAGCCAACCAGCTCCCACTTGAAACAGAACAATTCACTAGGAGATTGGGGGCAGATGAAATTCAGATCCAGAGGGTCCACACAGAGATGACCAGGACCTAGTACAGATTTGTGTCTGCTTTAACAAGCAGAGGAATCCTCACAGCCCTGCATTTTTGCTTTAAGTTTCACCTCAGTGCAAGAAAGAACTGCAGCTGCTGCAGTGCCAGCTCCAAGCAGGGCTTGGGTCTGGAGTGGAGAAATGTAGGGACCTTGCCAACCACCACTGCTATAGCTTTAGCACTACTGCCCACCACAGAGCCTTGACCAGTTTTCACTTTACAGATGAGCTTTAAAACTCCTCCTTGGAGATTTGGACAGGAAAAAAAAAAAAAAAAAAAAAGCAAGGAAAAGCAAGACACATTTTTGTTCAGAACAGCTTGCTGAACCCAAATGTATGCTGCAAGAAATTTTGTACCAGGGCAGGTCTCTCAGTGGCATAAAAATGAAACAGCCAAAAAAATTTTGTCTTGCTCTTAAAATAGTGTCTGATGCAGTCTTTTTAAAGCTGCACATAATTCTCACTGTGTGAGAGTGTCTCACTTTTCAGACTGGGTGGAAACATTAACTGTCTTCCAGCTTCCAGACTGAAACACAAGAAGGGATATGTGGGTATCTGCAAAACGATGGGCGCTTGGCTTTTCCTCACCCTACATTTCACCTTCCAAAAGCTGTGAATTTTAATAAACTGCTGGGCTGCATTTCTCCACCTTCCTCCTCTGCAGGGACGTGCACGTTAAGACAGGCTTTTGGGAGAGAAGCTTTCCCATGCTGTCAGTGGTGGGCGGGGATGTGTAACACTGCGCCTGCCCTGCTAGGCTGGCAGTGGCATTAGGGAAAAGATGCCGCTCCAGAAGGCGTCTCACCGGAATCCGAATTTATCCATGGACACAGAGAGGTGCCGCGGCTGGCTGTAACATTTGTAGGTGTTCCTGTCATCCATTGGGATGAGGTCTACGTCACTAAACACAAAGCAATCATAGTCATACTCCTTCAAGGCCTCTGCAAATCCAATATTCAGCAGTTTAGCACGGTTAAATTCTTCTTCTCCATCCTAGTTTAAAAACAAATAAAAACAGTTAAGTGACTTAAATTTGACAGTAAACATCAGCAGTTTCTTACCTGTTACCAGATGCTGGTGTTGCTGCAGAGGGCTGACATGCCTGTGATAGACTGAGCTTGAGCCCGAGCACTGCCCTTGCAGCACCCATGGCATGTTTGCAGCAGACCTCCGTGACCCTAAATGCTGCCTGCAGGACAATGACACCAGGGACAGCCACAACCGTGGGCACAGGAAAAGCAGCTGAGGAAAGGCTGGACCCAGCTCAGCTCCCATCTCTTGGTGGGAGCTCCCAAGAGGGCAGGTTTGATATAATAATGAGCAGTCCCTGTGTCCCACTCCATACACAGGCATTTAAGGATTAAATTTTCTTATACAGGGCAAACAGAAGGGGCTTCCTGGAGCAGCAGAGAAAAGCAAAAAGAGGTGAGCTCCTCTGGAAGAAAGGGACTCTTGTTACAGGGAGAAACACTGGCACTGCTTTAGCTTACAGCCATGACAAGGACCACAGACCAAAACCTTGCAGTGGCCAGAATTTCAGCACCCTCCTCCTAAGCTCTGCCACAACATGGCTGTGAGACTGTGGTGCAGCCACTGCTGAGCAACGTGAGCACATGCCAGACCTGATTTGCAAACACGAGACGGCACCAGGAGCCAAAGGTCCGATGCTCTGCTGCTCACCTCTGACCCTCTGCCAAGCCCTGAGCAGGCATGAACACAGAGGAGCATGATGCTCCCTGTGCTCTGGATATGCCTGTGACACACAGCCTTGGTTACTGCATGGCAGGTCAGCATGAGCTGCTTCCTGCAAGGGCTACAGCTCAACAGAAGGAGGCTGCCACTGCTGTGGTGGCACATCCTCTTCTTTGGTGCTCTTCCACCACTGTTCATTTGTCCTGGGGGCCTTGATGGGAAAATGAAATCAGGAAGGCTCTCATCATGATGGGAAGGACTTGAAAAGAGCTGACACTACAGCAGGGCACATTTATCCCAGGGCAAGCACAGCTAATGAAGGGGCCTACAGAGAGCAGGGCAGAAAAATCTCCGCTTTCCTCCCCAAGCAATGAAGCACCTGAGGAGAACCTGTTCAGCCTTTTTCAGGCAGTAACATTTCAAAAGCACATGTGGATTTGAGCACAAGACCAGGCTTGTGAATTGCTGAGTACTTTTGAAAAGCTTGAAGATCATTCCCACAAACCCAAGAATACTGGTGGTTTGAGGGTAAGGATTTCCAATCCAAGACCCCATTCTGCCAGAGCAGCTTCAAACCCAAACCCTGTACAAGGAAACAGAGCAGGTAGAAAGAAACTTATAGGGCATTGCTCAAAGAAGTTTTTTGCCAGCCTGGAAACCAAGACTGACAAATCCATTCTACCTTTAGTCCTCCACACTCTAAGCAGTGTCAAGCCAAAGGACTCCCCAAGTGTGCAAGCTGTCCCCCCATCCTGCACTACCCACACCCAAATGAGATGCAAATAAAGGATGGATAAAACACTGTGCCCAAGGAGTAGCAGCTTAAAACACCGCATTCTCTGTAACAGTTTTAGCTGGTTAATAAATAATAATTTTAGTAACTGTTTAATCCAGACTGGTTAATAGATCTGCTGCTGAAGAGCCAATGCAGGCTCTTGAAACAGCTCTGAGTACATTCCAAATGAAGGTTTTAAAATGTAAGTGTCAACCAAAGTTTTCAAAAGCATTCTTCATCTGCCTTGGGCATAAATGACTTCATAGGGAGGAGTAGGCTTTCATGGAAGAGGATCTGAGCAAACTCTCAGCATCCTCACCCAAAACAAAAGGGTTCACACAGTAATAAGGTGGTGGGTGGACGATCACCATCATGCATAAAGCAAGAGCAGTGAAAATTCTAGTACAGAAAATGAAGGCAAGTGGAACGAAGAGGCTGGGGAGAGGAAGCAGCTGAGGTCATGAGATTAAAGGGTTTTCATTCCCCAGCAAAGGGGGTTGCCCAGCATGCCTCAGGTCCCACAGCACCAAACCCAAATTTGGCTTCAAGGTTCTGAGGGGGACTCGTCCTGGTGCTGGTGCAAAGTGCAATGTGCTCACACCTCAAAGCAACTGCTGGGTACAGTCTAGGAGAGCGGCCTCATTTCGTACCCTTTGGCTGCTCTTTTCCTAACGAAATTCAAGGCAAAGGGCACTTCACACCGATTTTGTTACCAGCAGAGGCTCAGCTGTAATTAACCAGTGCCTTCGGGCAGCCTCTGACTCTTCTAGGTGACACATGGGGATTAACAGTGCTACAAGGAGCAGTGTCTTTAAACCTCTCCCCAAAAGACCTCAAAGCACAGAGAGTTTTGCACCAAGAGCATACAGGACTCTTCCTGTCACCTCACCCACAGGACCCTGGCAGAGCTTACACTGCAGCCCCAGCATGGAGAGGGATGGGACACAGGGCAAACACTTCATGTGGGCATTGCCGCTCTCCTCCCAAATGGCCACAACAGCTTCACACTCCAGCATCCAAAAGACTTGGAAGAAATGAATCACTAATACAAGAAAACAAAGAATCCTCTCCAAGCCCTTTTTTAGTAACTTTACAGTGAGCACGTAGCTCATGCAGCGAACTTTGAAATACTGTTATCTTTGACTGTGTCTGCTTTGAGGGCAGGAGGGTGGTTTTCTTTCCCAGAAAGTATGTGGGGCTTTAACTCATGTATTGGAACAAAAAGAGACAAGAGGTTTTCATTTTGCAGAAGCTCTGTTTCTTTACCTAAGGCAATACGGAAACACTGGGGTGCTTGCAGTATCTCAGATTAAAATCTCTCAAAACTTGCACGCATGCTGCAGGCTGCCATCTTTGACTGATCCCTGACATTTTGGAAAAACAACCAAACAACGAACCTGTGAAAACTTTCTCTTCTGACATTCCTTCCAGGTCAGCACAGAGCGCATACCCACCAGTGACCCTTGAGAAAGCAGGTAAGGCAGAACTGAAAAAAACTCCATCCCTCACCTCAGCCTGGCAGCTTGTCATCCCACGAATGCTGTTATTTGTCACAAAGAAATGGATTTGTTTGGACTTGATTGGACTGAGGAGCATTATCCTGAAGAGTGAGGCAGCTCACAGAGGACTGCTGGTTTGACAATGCAGTCAAGCTGTAGTCATAGCCTCCATGCTTTCCTAGGCTTTCAGCCAGAAATATGTGGTCCAAGCACATTTTTGCTATTTTCTTTTTCCTGACTATTTTTTCTCAATGTTCTCTTGTCCTGAAACTTAACCCATGTCTGAGTTCAGTGCTGGCGCCCAGCACCTGCTTCTGGCTCCTGAATTAACTCTCTCTGTCACTCCCAGAACAAACTGCTGCCTCAGTCCTGCAAGGTCTGACACTGACTCCTGCTTGCACCTGGAGGAGAATGATCAGCCTGAGCAGAACAACATCCAGGCTTTTTTACTTTCCATCCCTTAACTCTGCTGAATCTCATCTGTTCAGCAGACCTACCAAAGGAGGGTTCCTTATTTTTAGTGCTAGACATTAAAAATTGAGATTTTTGGAATTGTTACTCAAACTAAAGAGGTTGCAAACCAGCAAGAAGCCACAAGTCCTGACTTGGTTCTGCCTCCCACGACTATATAGGAGGTAGCTCTGTGATTCCTCCTGCAGACAGCACAGATGAAATGTTGCTGCATCTCATCTGAATCCTCCACTCATTAGATCTGAGTGAGGTAATGATGAGAATATTGTTTCTAGCCAAGGAGGAAAGAACCATCACCTCCAGTGGGAGCTTGCTAACAAAGTCAGGGATTCACTGAGACAGCCTGAACCACACATGCAATGTCCATGGGAAAGTCCTTCCTCCAGTGGACTTGACTAGGTAGAAACAGGTTTCCATAGAGAGATATCAGGACATACTTTGGTGTTTCTCTGTCACAGGATCTTTTGGGGCCTCAGCACAACCACACCGGGCAGTGGGAGAGAGCAGCCACAGTGGAAACCTGCCTCTCCTGCCACTGCAAGAGTAAGCAGGAGCTGAGCACAATTCCCTCCTTTGCCCACATACCTGATACCCCCTCAAAGTGACACGAACAAGAGTGATGCCCCAACCACTCCACACTCACACACCTCACTGCTACCAAGACACTGCAAATAGCACCAGGGGCCAGTGGAAAATGGTAGAACAACTGCCCCAGCTTTCAGGAAATTAGCTAAGTCTCCCCTTCTCCAAACTTCAGTCTGGCTGCTTGGGTGTTTACACGGGCTGAAATGCAGTGAGAAGCATCCATGTCGCAATGGCCACAGGGACGGGCGAACACACGGATAATGGTGGGAGTGAGCTAGGCTGAGGGAGACGCTGCAAATTCATCACTTGTGTGCACTGATGGGCACTGGCCAGAGTGTGCCTGGCTGCGTGTCCTCATCTCAGATTTACCAGAAAAATCCTACAACGGCTACTCCAGGCAGCAGGTTTGGATTTTTTCTAGGGGTGGAGTGTGCAAGGTGAAACACAATACGTTATTTTCCACTGGCTCCTGTTACATGCTGGACATTTTACGAACATCATCCCCCTGACTTCAGCCAAGTCCTACTCAGAGGCATTCAGGCACGCAAGAACAGCATAGTGGAGACACAATGGACTCGTGACAGAAACACATTGCACTGAAAGGAAGAAGTTTGACATTACCAGTGCAGCAGTAGCAGGGCTCAGCGCTCCTCTTTCTTTCTATGAGATGCGGAGCACAGAAGAGCATGTAGGCAGCATGTAAGAACCAGATCACACAGTAATTCTCCTTGCTTCAGTGATTGCTTTGATATAGACAGGATTAACAAGTAAAGGTAATATTTCCCCACTAGAAGGAAAAATAAAAAAAAAAGGAGGGCAGATGCAAAGGGAAGGACAGACAAGAAAAAGAGAAAAGCAATTGTCAAGACAGCAGAGAAATAAGACTGTTTTTCTACTGTACTTCTGGAAGAAATAATACATTTTCTGCATCTCTCTCTATTCAGTGTTCCCACTCACCCTTGGGAGATGCATCCACTGACCACTCCACTTCTTCTAGACACAGCTTATTAGAGGCACGAAGGAGGACAACGTTTATTTTATAAATCAAGTAGTCTTACTTGATAACCTATATCTGCTGAATGTGGCCAGGGTATACATACCCTGTGTACTGCGTTTCACTCTCGCTCAAACTGTGCCCAAAGGATGCACCTGAGAAAAAGCATTTGCTTCAAAAACTTCTGTGAGAGTTAGCTGTAAAGCACACAGCTCTAGTGCTGGAGAACAGGTCCACAGAAGAGGAGCAGCCAGCAGCACAGAGCAATGCAAGCCAGCATGCACCAGCACAGCAGCAGGGACTTCAACAGGGCTTCAGTCACTGCCTGCCTTTAGGGGCACTGGCACTGCTTTCCTCACCATGGAACACCACCGATGGGGAAACACCACCCCCAGTTCATTGCCAGCTCTTCACAATGGAGTGGCTCTCTCCCAAGTGATGCCCCAAGCCATGTTGTTCTAGGGTGACCAGGACACATGTGCAGGCAGCTCTCACAGCAGGCGGGTCAGCTACACCTGCCCCCACTGCAGGACCACTGCTGGAAGCCTCACCACACCCTCACTCCTGAGCTGTGCTTGGAGCAGGGAGGCACTATCTTGCTACCAGCACCACCTGCACACCCCTGGCCAGCAGGATCTGCAGATCAGCCAGTCCCGTGGCACCACAACTCACATGGGCAAATGCTGCATGTGTAGGGAAATGGCCTGAAGGACAGAGGGCTGCAGCTGGCCCTGCGCTGCTGCACCGCAGAGGCACCGCTCCAGCTGCTCCTTGCATTACACGGGAGGGTTTTCCTTACAGAGCTCAAGTTTAGGGCACAGCATGCCAGTCTGCATGCTGCAGAAATGCCTTGTGGCCTCAGCAGTGGGGCTGACAGGCCACAGGCACAGTCAGGTGCAGACATCGAACCATCTTGGCTGCTGCGCTGGGGAACTACTGCTAATTCCGCAGAAATCTCTTTTTTCCTGATCCCTGGCATCCTGGAAATGAGCAAGGTAAGAGAAATTGTAGCAACGAGTATTGGTTTCTCTCTCAGGATAACTCTCCCCCTACTTTCAAGTCTGTGACAAAATTCATTGCTTGGGTGACCATTTTAAATATTCATGGTGTTTGATATGCCCGAACACACCAGCTAATCCAAGCAGAAGTTTAAGGAGTTAACACTTAAAGAAGGATGTTATTTCATCTCAGTTCTTACTGAGCTGAGAAAACAGGAAATAAATACATATCCAAGAGACGAATTGCAGTGGGATTGTCCAGAAGGTGGTCTCTGCTGGGGCTCTCAGAACTGTATTTGCCCTTTCACCCTACAGCCTGTACAAATACCTGCACATTTTAAGCCTTTCCAAGGGTGAACAACACTCATTTAAACACCATTATGCTAAAAATTAAGACAGCTTGTCTTGAGTGAAATGAGCGTTTTTATGCCCTTCTTTTTTTAAAAAGGCAGATTGAAGGTCACCAGAAACCAAGGGAAAAAAAACTCCAAACCAAAAACCCCAAGAACCTCCCCATGCTTGCTTATTTCTGTTCTATTCCCCTGAAGACAACCACTTACCTGCCCCACTGCCACAGCTTTGTTTTCTCCATCCTGACTTTGTGCACTGATGTGAACAGAAGGTGCTTGATAAAGTGAAATCCTACACACTTAAGGCACATCTACTACCCACCTAGGCGTTAACATCAACTTATCACCTTAAAAATCTCTGCATGCCATTCCTGCAGCAATTGGGAAAAAAGGATATTTGGAAAGAGGTATTAAACTGGGTTAGGAATTTTTTCCTCCCCACCAAGTGGTTTCTTTAAGCAGAAGCTCTTAAGAGTGAATTGTACCTGAGCAGAAGAGGAGATCTCAGGTTTTCCACCAAAACTATTAAAGTAAAATTTTTCTTCTCTTTTTTTTTTTTTTAAAGCTACTTTATCCCGGCCTGCCAGACTACTGCTTTTAAAAGCAAAGGAACCATTCCTCTTTTATGGGGTAAAGGCACTGTTGAGACAGCTGTATAAAAGTTTGTCTTTAACATCTTACCTGATTGATAACATATACTCCATAATCTAGCTGCTGCCTTTGGAGAATGGGGTGCAGGTAATAGAGCCAGTACTTCAGGTGCTCCTCTCGGTTCCTGAATGGTATGATTATCGCTACTTTCTGAAGTGCTATACAGTCCTTCGGAGCAAAATGACCTCCTGCTTTGACCTCTGGGTTTATTCTTGCCACTTCTTCCAGGTTTACAGGCTGGGAAAACTCCACACGTAGTGCACCAACTGGAAGAGAGGCATAACACAAAGCAAATTAACACACACAATCTCTGAGCGTACATCCTTTACGCACATTTGGGGTTTGGTTGGGTTTGGTTTTTAAGAAACAGAGCTTTTGGTCCCAACACAATCCCATCAGTGCATGGAGGTATTGAAGCTTGGACCATCCATACCCAAAAAACCCCACACCACCAGTCAGAGCAAACCCACAAACACTGTGGCCTCTTGGTATCAGAACTCAATGAAGTCACCAAGACTGAGTCCTGCAAACCCTACAGTGTGGCCAGCCAGGAGCTGTGATGTCCCACTGGCACATCAACCACAAAATCAGCCTGAAGTGTTGCCCCCTGGGCTCTCACTCACCTCAGGCAGCCCAAGTAAAGTACTTCAAAAACAGTTCTGCTTCCTCCCAACAAAATCACTTATAGTTAGTCAGATGCAAAGTGAATAAAATCCCCTTCCTGGTTTTTTTTTCTTAGAGGTATTTTCAGTGTTCTGTAGAAATACCCCTTATTTATTAAAAGTCTGCTTTAGAAATGCTAAAAAAAACCATATCCAGATTTGCATTCAGATTGGCAATTCCTTCAGATGGTTTCAAAAGTGGCAGGTTTTTAAACCACTGAAACATTTTGTGTCAAAACCAGGTTAAAAGTGAGCAGTCCAGGTGGCACCAGAGAGAACCCTCTGAGAACAGCCAGGCTGGCCCTTCTTTTGCTTCCAGCTGCTCCAGCACCAATGGAGCAACTCACCTCAAAAGCCTAAGGAAGGGCCTCTCCTGCTGCCACATCCTGCTCCCAGCACCAGCCAGTCACCAAAGCTGCACTAGGCACACACATCTCCAGTCTCCCATCTCCTGCTAAAGCCTCTGCAGTGGCAGGTTTGCTAAGGACCCCCCACATAAGGCATAAAGCAGACCATAAATACCAGTCTGGGGATCACACCTTAAGCATTTGGCTGCTGTACCCTCTCCTTCTCCTCCATATGGGTGTGCTTGAGTGTCCTACCTCATGAATGCTACTCTTGCAGAGACCTCCAGGTCCCCAAGGGGGGTACAGTGCCATGGGGGAGCCCCTTGAGAAGGGGCACAAGTGACTCATGGATCTCAAAAAGGCAGTGGCCGTCACAATCAGCCTTGTGCATTCTGCAACACGACTACTAAAAAAAGCAGAAGTTATTCTCCAGACTCATGGCTCATTCCCTTTAGAAGAAGCAACTTTAGTTTGGCTGTGCTTCTTCACCAACCTCTGCTCAATCACGCTGGAGAGGACAAGGAGGAGTCTGGGCAAGCTGGCAGAGGTGCTCAGTGTACCCCCAGAGGCACCAGGGAAGCTTTTGGGATTTTTATGGTTTTTTATGCATAGTACCTGCATAGTGGTGGGATGCAAAGGAACCTCCTGATCTCTGCATTTTACACTGGTTAAATGCTGAAGTTTCCCTCTCACACAAGGAGAAAGCAGTGATTTCTCAGACTCCAGGAGCACTGGAATCAGTCTTCCCATGCTCCCAGCACTCCAGCAATTCCCAGCTGCACCGCTGACATGTGTACCTGATTCTGCACCTTCTATGACCCATTGCACAAGCTGGGCCCTGGGGATGCCTGCCCTGCAGCTGCAAGGCCAGGGCTGAAGCCTTTCTGCTCTGAAATCTAATTGTGGCTTGCAGGGAGAGCTCAGAAGGTGCCTGGCAGCAGGAGGAAGAGGCAGAAATTGGAGGAACTAGGTCAGGAAGGAACACGCAGTGGAATGACTGGACTGGGGCTCAGTGGTGACGGGATCAGGGGCCAGGCTCAGCCACTCTCATTCCTGTGGGACAGGCATCATATCAATGAGGCCAGGAGACAGTGCATCGTATCCTCTGAATTCGGGGACTGCTTCCACACCAGGGTGCTGAGCATTTTCCCAGAACAGCCTCTGGCCCCAACCCACTTCCACACCCACTTCCCCTACAAGTCCCTGTGCCCATCAGTGTCACCTCAATTAAGAGACCAGCACTCAGAGTTAAGATTATGCTACACTTTTGTGATTTTAAAACAGCAGAGGGCACTGGGCATGGTTCACCTAACTGGTCACAGTTAACACATGCGATTATGTCGGGTATCTATGGCCTGGCACTTTATTTTCCTATCCTTCTCCACTTGGTTACCAGCAGCAGGACCCGGTGGGATGCTACAGGAAGCAGTGGGGCAGAAGCAACACATCCCCTCATGGGGCCCTGCCAGCCTAGTCCATTCCAGGCACTAGGCGTGGCTGCTGTGCCATCAAACAAGCCTGTTCCTGTCAGGACAAGATGGGCTCTGTGTTCCCAGTTACCAGACTCTTCTCCCAGTTGCTGCTCCCAAGAAACAACTGCAAGCCCCATCAGACTGGAGAATGTTTTCTGGTTTAACAAACAAAGGTTCTTTTAATGTCTCTAACCCACTCAGTGTAAGGCGGGAGGAAATGAAAGTCTGCCATTTAGGTGAATTTACAGAGGAAATCTCCCTCTGGTTACTTGTGAGCTCCAGCTGGGCAAGGACAGTCACAAGTGCTTGGAACTGCAAATGGCATTTTTCAGGCTGGTATCCAGCAGCCCCCCAAGGCGAAACATGGACCACTCATCCTGCCAGCACTCACTTTTGCTTGCCTTATGGAGACTGGAACATTGGCAAGGAAAAGATGGAACATACATATTCATTGGAAAAAAAAGCTGCAGAAGGCAGAGATTCAACAGTTTTGTAGTCTTGAAGGGCATTGGTGAGAAATGATCTCTACTGGTCCAACCTCCTGCTTAATGAATCAGTTTTAAAGGTAGCACACCTCCTCACAAATGCTGCCCTAAGGGATGCAGCCAACACGCAGGTCAATGAGAAGTCTCCAGGCACCACTGCCATCCATGTGTGCAAGGCAGCCACTTCTGACACAGGCTGGACACAAATCACTCAGTTAATACAGTCACCAAATACAGAACTGGGAAAAAAGCTGAATAGGCTGTTTTGAAATACAGTATGACTAAAACAAACTAGACTTCGTAAAGCCATGTGGCTGACACAAAGCAGCAGCAACATACCACCCACTGCAAACTGACACTTTCAGTTCACTTCCAAAGCAGGACAAGGCTAAAGACAAATCCACAAATGTACAGGCTTTCCAACTGGTGAATAGAATCACAGTTCCAGTTACTAATTTTAAATAATTTTCACTGAAATCTGACTACCTGGATAGCAAGCAGCCCTAAGGCTGTTGTTTCCCAAGGATGCTGACTCAGGATGTAATCCGCAATGCCAAGAAAACTTGCAAAGTCTGCTGCAAGTGCTGTCCCGCCTGTCAAAACTGTGTCCCTATCTGTGTTTACTAGGTAAACTTTCCAGCTCGATTCGCTCTATCTGAATCTTTTCTACTCTGTTCAAGCTGACTGCTTAACATAGAAGTCACTGTATATGGAGTCCCTTCTGAAAACAGACAGGCATGACAGCACTGGGTGGACTCGCAACTCCGGTCACCCATGCAGCCTGTAGGCAGAAACTCCAGCAGAGCGGCTTCATGCGCCTCCAGTGTGTATTTTTAGCAAAAGAAAACCTTGAAAACATAAATAAGCAATTGGAGGAAGCTTGCAAAAGAACACAAAAGCACAGCATCACATCAAAACATTTCAGTTTGTAAAAGGAGGCTTTAGCTGGCAGTGGCAAGGTAAGAGAGAGATACATCAGAAAAAGCCAGCCCACTCCTGCCCCTCACCTCTGACATTCAGAAGCAATTCTGTTCACAGGGAAGGTGCACAGGAAAAGCCAGGGCCATCATGCTGCTCATAAACAGGAAGCAGCTTCTCACACAAAGCAAAAAGTGAGGCTTGCAAAAAGCCAGAGGCAGCGCAGTGCTGGAGCCCCAGGAGCCTGTCCCACAGCACCGCTGATTTTCCTGTTCCCACTTCCCAATGGCCATGCCTGCCACAACACCTAAACCTCCTGCCATCTGAGGCTGCCAGCAGACATCCTTCCTGCTGCTCATCCTGCTGAACCAAACAAGAGCACCCTCACACAGGCAGCCCAAAATCCACTCAGTCTGATGTTATAATAAATCTAGAGACTGTTCTAGCTTCCCTAGACCAAAGGGAGTGATCTAGGGAGGCTCCAGGGAACATTTGCCCAATACTAGAGGTGTTGGGATAACTCAGGCAGCAATGCCTTGCAGGGCCAGAAGAGTACTTGTGCGACCCTACAGGGCCTGCAAACGGGATGCCTCCACATTCTTTCCAAGAAGGTGGGAGCAGGTGATAAAATATGGGGCTGCTGCCACAAAGGGCAGCCCTGGGGGGCTCAGGCAGGACAGACTGGGGAAATCCTTTCCATCAGGAGGGCAGTGTGGCCCCAGCAGAAGGAAACAGGAAGGAGGGAGACTAGTCTCTTGCACAGGCTTGGAGCGATCCAGCCATCTGAATCACCTTCCTGAGAGCTTCACTGGGAAAACAAGCAAAATCCACCTGCATGCTTTAAGCCAGGCATCAATCTCAGGTATTTAATTTAGTGAAAATGAAAGCAAAAACGCGTAGCAGTGGTTGTAAAGAGGCTCTCCCCAAAGAGACCCAGAAAGAACATTTCCATCACCCTGGCTGAGAGCTGGGCGCTGCTCTCCATCCGCTGAGCCACGTGCACACCCTCACTGCCATGCTCAGACAATCCTCATATGAAAGAAAGACTGGAAAAGAGAAGCAGAGCTCGCAAGAAAAGGAAAAAAAAAAACAAACAAACAACCCACTCTTTGCAGGGGCCCAACAGAAAAGGGAAGGAAGGGCCTGTCAGCCACACCAAGTCCGCTTTGGCTGGGAAAAACAATATCAGCTCCACCCCAGAAAATGTGAGAGCAAGTTCCCCACCCCAGGCTGTGAAGCAGAGCTGGACCCCAGCCCCACATGGCAGCTCCAGGACAGGCAGGCAGCTGCATCCCACTGTTCAGCAAAGCAGTAATTTCCTCTTTACAATAATTTCCCATCAGCTAACCTTCACAGCTGTGCCAGCACCTTTTCAGATGGCACCAGCCAGACTCAAATCAGGGCAGCCCTCCATGCCCACCTGAGTCTCCCAAGCAGCATACAACCCACTGGCATACAATCCACTGGCATACAACCCACTGGTCAAAATGACAAACTGGCTGGCAGCCTTTGCCTCTTGCTACCTGAAACCATCACTTCCCTACAAGAGTTTAAAGAAAAAACTCCTTGGGTCTTTCTAGACATTTCCTAGTTACAAAAAAAAAAAGAAAAAAAGCCATCCCAAGGGCTGGGATACATTTAATTTGGTTGATTTACACTTGTGAAGTTGCCTACCCCCACAGATGTTAGCTATGCCAAGGCAAGGGAAGCCTGCTACATGGGCTCATCTCCTGTCCTGGGCAGGCTCACACATGGTCTGGCATCTGCAGCTGTGGACCCCAAAGGGAAGCAGGCTGAAAAAAATCAGGCTGCATCACATATGCTGGTAACATTGGGTCTGCTTGATTAAGTCAGCAACTACAGCACTGACACTAGCACGTGGCATCTTTAGAACATTTTTTTTTTTAAAAGGGGAGACAAATCTTGTTGATAGAGGGTACTTCTGGGAGAGAAGCAAAGTCCTCCCTGGTGGCTCAAATCCAGTGCACGCTCACTGAGGCAGCTTTGAGCTGTCTCCGTTAGAGCCAGGCAATCTGCATGTTATTAGCTCTTCCCACCCACCACAATATTAAATTCCAGGCTCTCTAACAGCAAACTACTAACAAACAAACAAACAAACAAACATGGATCAGAAGAACACTGAGCAGCCATCAGCCAGAAACCCCACACTGTGCAGCAGGATGGGATGTGTGGAGAGGAGTCCTCCCAGGCTGAGTGGCATCCCAGGCATATCTCTACCAGTGGCAGCCCCAAATCACAAAGGAATTGCTCCAGCCCCTCTCCTTTGCCCTATCCCATCCTGCCTGTGGCATGTGCACCTGGATCCCAGCATTGCCTGGGGCTGGGGTGCACTCCCAGGTGCCAGCTGGGGCAGAGGTGTGTCTGTCTGGCTGAAACTCTGCCAGGGCTTGTGCACCCAAAAGTGCAGGCTGCTGCCGGCATCAGGGAACATGGGAGGCGAGGACAACAGCAGGGATTGCATGCCTGGAGAGATGGCTGCTGCTTCAAGTGCTGCCCTGGAGCACACAAGTTTGTGGAAACCCATCCCATAAGGCCTTAGAGGGCCACTTCCAGATTCTGCAAGACAGGTTTGCAGGTAACTCATCTCTTTGCCCTCAAAGCAATGACACCCCCGTCGGGGGAGGTGACAAAAACTCTCAGACAAACATCTGCATAGGCTTGGGGACTATCCCGAGCTTCCTGCACTTCAGCAGCAGCTGAAAACCTGCTGGAAAGGTTGTTTGCCATGTCCCTGGCCATGGCCACTGTGCTAGTGAAATTAGCACCTGTGCAAATCCAATCCACACCCAGCTCACCAGACACCTGTCCTTGCAGGCCCGGGCTCTAGGCACCTATTTACACAAAAGAAAACACTGATTCAGGGGGGCAGGCTGAGCACCATGACCTTCTCCAACCCAGAGAAACACGAGCAAGCTGGACACTGACACGTGCTCCATCCATGTGCCCCAACACCCCAAATCTTTGGCCCCATCACTGCAGTATTGCTGTGGATTGGCTGGTTTTGTCCCCAAAACCAAACCCCTCCTTCCACCCTGCAGAGAAAGTTGTGCAGGAGGGAGCAGAGCAGTGGCTACAGGCTGCTGGCTAGAGTAGTGTCCACTGGTGAGGAAAGGAGGCAAGCAGTGGAGCCCAGCAGCCCAGCACCTCCTGCTTGCTTGTGAGGCCATCAGACCTAGAGCACCTCCCTACTGAGGACTGTGCACCCCCAGCACTCTGCCATTTGGGGTGAGAATGGCCCTCCCTGTCTGCTGAATGAAGTCAGACTAAGGTGCTCCACACCAGAGGGAAGTTAGAGAGCTTAACTGAATTCTGCGTCCAAGTGCGGTTTTGGAAGCTGCAAGTTATCTGTCTCTTTCCAAACACAAACTTGGCCTGATTTCCAAAGAAACTAGCTATTGCTTCAGATCAATGCTGGCAGAGAAACTAGCATGTTATAAAACACTACATGCACGAGACAGAAAACTTTCCTTTTGTCCTCCGTCTGTTGTGCTTTGTCCCTGAAACAGCTGATCTCCAGCACGCCACACTACCTTTCCAAGTGACTTTGCGAGCCTAATTAACACTCCTTGACCTCCACTTTGACCGGATAAGAGGATGCTAGGGATATTCTCCTCACGGAAGCTGCTCCCTGCCTGCCAAGAAAGCCTGTGTTTCAGAGGTATGATGTGCTCCCAGCCACAGATAGACAGCTGTGGAGCTGTCGGTGGTGTTGCCAGGATCACACATCTGCTCCCTGCCAAACATCTTAAGCATATTCTTTGGAGAAGTTTAACAGTTTCTCAAATCCTCTTTTGAAGCCAAGAAAGCTTAAATTTGAGCAAACTGATTCACATGTTATATCCTCCTCCCCCTGCCTTTTCCATGCTCTTCTCTGAGTTTCTGTTTTACTTTTTCAAGAGAAGGCAGTAGAGGGACACAACACAAGCCCAGCTTGTGTGTTTGAGCAAAGCAATGCCTCCAGCACCCGGGAAGGCAGCAAGGAGCAGTGACCAGCTATGTAGAAAAGGTTTAAATAAAGGCAGGACCAGATGAGAGAGGAAAGGGAGGTGCTATATGTAAAGCAAATGTTTTCTCCACTGCCTGGTATTGCAAGTACCCCACAGATTCAGAGGCCTCCAATTCCTGGGGTAGAAACTCCCCACAGAAAGATGAGAGCCCATGACTACAGGCGGGCATTGTGACAGGATG
This sequence comes from Petroica traversi, assembly GCA_025920805.1. Classification (NCBI taxonomy): domain Eukaryota; kingdom Metazoa; phylum Chordata; class Aves; order Passeriformes; family Petroicidae; genus Petroica; species Petroica traversi. Next base: position 5,740,585 of record JAHLSL010013621.1, on the reverse strand, counting down.
ACCAGCCCCCAGGCATTCCAAACCTACCAGATCCCTCTGGCTCTGTCACCACTAGAAGTCTTTCTAAAAAATGGTGTGCTTTAGCATCCATTAGCATCTCATCTCTTGCCTTAATTTTGTCCTGCTAGGATTCTGCCAGTGCTAAAACATCTTTTACCTCTGCCCACACAATGTCCACACATACAGGGGACTCAAACTGCATTATTTATGAATTCAATCTCAGGCAACACATAACCTCTAAACACTTCTATAATACAGACACTAAGCATCACTGCTGATTTTACAGGCTATCTCAGAGCATCAGAATACCCTCATCACTTATCTTCAGCAGCAATAGTTCAGAGCACCTGCTTGTACTGACCACACAGGCATCAGAAGCAGTGCATTGCAGAAGTAGCCTGTGCAATAGGTCCTTGTCCCTGAGTGACGGCTGCTCACCTACAAGCTGACCAAAGGAGTTTTTTTCTCTCAATCCTTGTTTTTTTGCACATGTCTCACTAACATGGAGGTGGGAAGCACTGGTTTATACCCAGAACTCTGATATCTCAGAGAAACAGTTCTTTTCCTTGTATGCCCAAGCTCCCCAAGCAAACTTAGGGGTGCTGGCTGACAAGAAGCTGGACATGACCCAGCCATGGGCACTCCCAGCCCAGAAAGCCAAATGTGTCCTGGGCTGCATCCAAAGCAGCGTGGGCAGCAGGGGAGGGAGGGGATTCTGCCCCTCTGCTCTGCTCTGGTGAAACCCCACCTGGAATCCTGCATCCAGCTCTGGGGTCTTTACTGTAAGAAAGACATGGAACATGTGTTGGAACAAGTCCAGAGGAGAGACTACCCCTATGAAGGGAACACTTTTCCTGTGTAGACCGGCTGAGAGAGATGGGGCTGTTCAGCTTGAAGAGGACAAGGCTTTAAAGGAGAAAACAAAACTGGAGAGGAACTTTTGGCAAGATAGTGACAGGACAAGGGGCAATGGCTTTTAAGTGGAGCAGGTTCAGATTAGATGTTAGGAAAAAATTCTTTACTGTGAGAGTTTGGAGAGGTAATGGAACAGGTTGCCCAGGGAAGTTTTGGATACCCCATTCCTGAAAGTGTTTGTTCAAGGCCAAGTTGAATGGGCTCTGAACAACCTGGTCTAGGTAAAAGTGTGCATGCCCACACCATGGAGGTGGGATTAAATTATCTTTAAAGTCCCTTCCAACCCAAGTTATTCTATGATATTCCAGGAAACAGCTGTTTTTAAATCCTAGTGAAAGTGAGTACATCTCTAATGGATTGTCCTTTGGACATACATTAACCTAGATTTTTGTTTTGTCAATATCGGTTTATTACTAGGGTTCAGGGTTATCAGTTCTCTTATCTTAAATCTGGGCATGAAAAGCTATTAAGACCTGACTGCAATATTTAGCACCCTTTCCCAAAAGGTGCTCATGGCAAAAAGGGCAAAAGAAGATCTTTTATGTCTGCCATCCCAGCCACACCTGGTGTCTAAATGGGCACCAAAAAGGAGTGCCTAAGGAGACAGCTGTACTCTAAAATAACCTCCATAAACACATGCACTCAGCTGGGCAGGACTTGAAAATCACAACCCTGAAATAAGATAAGCCTGTCCATGAAAATTCTATTTTGCAGACTTCTGGCTGCTTTAAGATGAGCTCTTTTGGAAAGAGATCTTTCAGCTGAAGAATGTGACCCCTTGTGCACACCCTCCTTGAACCAGCAGGCACGTATCTACCCCAACACCAAAATACAAAAACCACATGGAAATGGTAGAAGAAACACATATGCTTTGAAAGTGCTTAGCCCAACACACATAATACTTCTACAGAGCAATTTTTTATTTTAAAAAAAACAACCAAAACCAGTACCGTGATACTGTTCCGCATCTCCTAAAGAATGTAGCAATTTGGGGAAGGGTCACCTGCAGGAAATACCTGGATTTACTTGCTTTTGGGCTTCTCAGAGAAACCAGAATTTCTTGGAATTCTTGAAATTTTACTGCAAAAAGAAGAATCTGCTTCCTGAACCCCATTTAAGATACTCATTGGCATGCAGCTCTAAACTGGAGCATAAATCCAAAATGCTTATATTACCTTGTATTAGAGAATTTCATAGCTGTTAAGGACTTTCAACTCAAAGCTGAATTATAGTATTAGCCCAGTCCTGATTTATTCTTTTAAATTATAAATAATGGCAAGTGAACCATAAAAGCACACTTAAAATTTGGCAGCTTCTTGTAAGAGATTAAACCTCATTCAGCTAATGCATTTGTTGCAGAGCCAGACAGCAGGGATTGTAAACTACTCTCTAAAGACTGCTAGGAAGAAAACTGGGCCTCTGAAATAAGTACCTGGCTATTTTACCATTCAAAAAGCCTGAGCAGTTCAGTCACACATATCCTGTGTGAGTCATCACATGCTTCCCAACAACGACGGGGGAAGGGCAGGCAGGAAATAAAAATAACCCAGAATTATGTACGTTATAATAAATGTTGGTTTTTTGAGCAAATGGAGTTACTGGAGCTACCTGTTTCCATCAGAGCACTTCCCCATGGCTTTGGAAATACCGGAATCACAGGATGGTTCCTGCTTCTTATGTTCATATTGATAAGCGAGTCTAGAGCTCAAAAAGGAGTATTCCTGAGTGGGGGAAACTACATTTCAGAAATGCTCACAAAGTGCACTCTATTCCTCACGGTGGCCTTAGAGACCCATGAGATGCTGATTAGGGCAGACTCAGCTCTGACCAACTTGGGAGGCACAATACAATTATTTAACAAATGCTGTTTGCTTCCAAAATCTGAAAAGAACAGAGGGGAAAAAAAAAAAAAGAACAAACAGCTTCTCACCTACATGCTGGCTATAAATCTTGATGCTGTGACGGTGCCAGGTTGCATGTGACCGCACCACCCCACAAGTACTGAAGGTAGCACAGCTAGAAAACATTTGCCTACTGTATTGTAAAGAGCTACTTTTTACCTGGCTCCATAGCTCTCTTGACCATCTGTAACCACTACCAGTAGCCTCATATGGCCTTTGGCAGATTCAGTGAACTGCACTGAAGATGTTACAAAGATGATTTTCAATATCTTCAATGATCCTCCAGCAACTAACTTCAATAACAGTTTGAATCTTGGGGTCACTAAGTGCATTTCTCTAAACTCCAGGGATTTCCAAAGCACATGACACACTCCTGACAGGATCAGACTAAGTGGAGACCATTCAAAGCAAAGCCATATTCATAAAGGGCTCCCACATCCACTCTCTGAGGATAGCCTCGCACAGCCACTTTCAACTTAAGTGATGTAGGGGAAAAAAGTGAAAGATATGATTCGTAAACAACGCAAAACACAGCACAGTTTCTTTTAGTGAACTCAAAACCACCTTCCTAAAATAACAAACCAGTCACTTGTAATTGAGATCATAGATCCATAAACAGCTGACCAGCAAGCACCGAGAGAAACGATGAGTTTTTTTGTCGGTTTCATAAACTGAAAGCCAGAGGTGGCTTTTCTGAAGTCTCTTCCCCTGTTGTGATCTCTGGTAACAGCAGCACTCATGCTATAATGGCACACTTAGTGGATGAGGGAGTTCACCTCCAGGCTCAAGGGGCCCAGGTGTGGCCAGACTACTGTCAGCTGGGATGCCAGCAGGTCACACTAACAAACCCTACCTAGAGCACAGGAGTATCTGTTCAAGGAGCAGCAGGTACAAGCAGCTAGTTGGGTGGGAGAGCCTTTTAAAGGGACGGAAAAATCGGCAATTCCCCTTGTCCCCAACTCTGCCTTGTGACAAAGCCAGCAGAATACAACAGGTCCAGGTCATCACGTAGTAAAAATGAGACCACCAGCAGGCTGCAAACCTGCCAAGACCCGGCCAGCACCCAAGCGGTCATGGAAAAAGCCTATGGGGAGCACAGCTCCAGTGCAGATAAAACACACGCCAGGCTGCCACGTATCACGGTACTGCATCACAGGACCAAATACGTCCAGAGGAAAGCGCAGCTGGGATGCATAACAACTGTACTCATGACCCTGCCTCACAGCCCATTTTAAACCCGTGCCGCTCATTCAGCAGGTCCCAGGGCACAGAAAAATCAGCGAAAATCCTGCACAGCGCAAACAGCCCTCCTGAGCGGTCCTGTGGCATTGCGCAAGAGCAGCATTTTGGGTAGAGTTCCCAGAGGAAATTACCCAACCTCGACGACAACTAGAAAGAAACCTAGCCGGGCGGGGTGGGAGCGTGTCCCGAGAGCGACGGGGCTCCCTCGGCTCGCCGCTGCCGTGCCTGC
>JAHLSL010013621.1:5692838-5731298 GCA_025920805.1 Petroica traversi | reverse complement strand
CCCCCGAGCCCCGGGACGGCTCCGGCCGGCCCTTGTGAGCGCACCCCGCCTCGGCTGGCTCTCCTGCACGGTGCCCGGTGGCAGCGTGCTGGAACTGTCGCTGTAGCAGCCCCCAGAGGCGCTCGCCTGTTTCAGAGGGTGTAAGCGGCAGCAGCGAGCTGCTGCGGGGCAGCCAGGGCTATGTTTGTGTTCATGCCCCTTCGAGGGCTGCACGTTGTCTTCGCTTGGAGCAGCTGCATAAACTGTAGTTTTCTGTCAGCTTGGTGGAGCTTGTTCTAGCTCGTTTCCCGCAAAGCAAAAAAAAAAGACCAGAACTACTTTTTTGTTAAATGTATCGCAGCATCCTACATCGCCAGTGGCAGGGCCTTATGGAGGTCTCCAGCCAAAACATCCTGCTTGGAGCATGACTACTGCCCTCAACAGGTGAAGTCAGCTGTGGTTTTGTCCCGCTGAGTCTTGAAAGCTGCCCAAACACAGTGATCTACGACTCTCTGATGCCCTGTCCCAGAGCCGTTCCACTTTTCTGAGGAAGATTTTCCTCATGTCCATCATCAAGCTAGTAGTAGTGCTTGTGCAAGCACGTCTTGGCACCATCCACCATCCCTCAAGTCACATGTGTTTCTTATAACCAGTGAGTCCTTGAGCCTGGAAAGAAACAGCCTTGGTTCTGCAGGAAGAAATCTATCCCGTCTCGGCCAGCAGAGATGATGGGGGAGGTTTTATAGTGTCGCCCTACTGCCAGAGCAGCGACAGTCAGGAAGGCAGTAATCTCGCTGCTCCCCTGGGCGCTACAGGCATTTCTCTCCCAGCTGACTGGAGAGTAATCAGTGGGACATTGGTGACTCACAGGGCGAGACTGACAGCTGACCAGGCAAAATCCTGCTCGTGGTCTGGCAGACTTGCATGAATCTGGGATTCAAAGTGCTTCAGGTACGCCGTGCGACACTCAAGTGGTTTCCAAGTGCAATAAATAACTCCTGGTAGTAGCCCTTAATGCAGCTGTTCATTTGGTCTGGTGGAAGCAAAGTAACTACAGAGAGAAAGTGAAATTCATTCTTCTCACTGGTTAAACTACTTTATAACACGCACACATACACACATGCCTCTGTGCGCTACTCCTACTGTCCTCAGCCCTTGTTGCTGATTTCAGCGGCCTCTGGTGCTGCCTGGTGGGCTGCCAAAGTGACGAGAATGAGCTATCCTGCTGCCAAAGTGCATGACCAGAGACATCTGCTTCCTCTTTTCTGCTCACTTAAATGTTTCTCAGTTCTTTCTGACACATTCTGCAAGTCAGTCCAACAATCACCTTGTGCTTTGTTTAAACCTGATGTTTTGAGCAACATGATGACAATGTTGGTGTCAATGACGCTGTAATGGCACAATCACTGATGGCACTGATATCCTCAGTCATCATTAAAACAAGCATCTTCATCATTGCCTTCTTCAAAGAGTAAACCTAGCTTTCAAAACCTTCAGGCTCTCCAAACTGAAAATCCATTCTTCAGAACCAGAAGGTCAGTCCAGAGTTTCCACGTTTCTCTGCTGTCAGAAAATATCTGGATTTGTACTAGTGAAATTTGTCTTTCCCTTCTTTCTGTTATGAACTTCACATTGGTAGGGAAAGTTCCCTGTGGTGCATTGTGAATCAGACCTGAATTGTGACTCAAGGCAGAGTCAATTTGATTTCCCATTTCACTATTATATACGTCATCTTAAAAAATTTGTCTAGCAATAGCAAAAGAAGTGACAGCACAGTGTTCAGTAAAAACATCAGAGAGTTAGGGAATGTCTAACACATTTTTTCCATGTGTCCACTGTAGCTCCCCACCATGAGGCCTGCTATGTTTTATGTGAATCCTATAAAAATATTGCCATTTTTTCCATGGGACCACTGCCTTGTTTGGTCTCAACACATCTCTGGTGGTGGAGCAAGGCTTTGTGATCAAAGAAGGCCTTGTTGCTGGAAGGAATCATTGACACTCTGCACCACTCAAGTGTGCAATGATGTGTGAAAGGGTAAATATAGGCTTACAGATCCAAGAGGGTAACGGCAAACCTGTTTTTGGCAAAGAAGTAAGGTGTCATATTGAACCCATGAACAAGGAAAGAGAAATATAGGCCTTACAGGAAAAGTAAAAATAAACATGTGATTGTGCAAGGTCTGCTGCTCACACTGCATGTCAGCCCTCTCCAGCTTTTCACTATTGCAGTCTACACTCCAGTCCAGCCAGTAAGGAGTCCTTGGAGATCTCACTTTTCCAGTCACACCATAGTCTGTTCCGACTTCATCATGTTAGTGATGTTCTTTTTTTGGCAAAGTTAATTTTAGTCTTTTTCCCCTTACAAAAAAATAACTGCTTGTCTATAATGCTTTGCTACACATTAATACATCTGTCCATCCATCATGCCTAATGACTTGTAAGTCTGATTTTAATCAAACTTGGCAGTTGGAAGAGATTGTAAACATCTAAAATACCTGCCGAAACAAGCCATCAGGGTGCAACAGAGTGAAAGTTCACTGGTAATGTGGCAAGACATTTGTAGTTAGGCATCAAAGTATGAGGAGGAAGAAGAAAGGAATTATAAGCCCTATATTCTTAGAAGAAAAGCAAGGTTCTCAAGGAGCATTGCAGAATCCAGGAAGTGATGTGAATATGAATCAGATGGAGGGTTCTCAGGCAGGCAACTCATGGAAGGATTTGTTTCCAGCTTTCCAGGTCTGTGCTGGGGTCAGTATTTTAGCCAGAGTAGTAGCATCATGTATTTCCACTGGGCAAACCACCCCTCACCTGAAGAGCAGTGTGAGGTCACCATCAACACTGCAGGGATGCACTCTCATGAAAACGTGCTGCCCCACAGCAAAACGTGGTCCATCTGCGTGTGTGGCCTTGTGGAGAGGAAGGTGGCTGGGACAGTGGAGGTGCAGTAGCTGTTCTAGCCCTTCTGAGTCAAACCTCACAAGCCCCTTTCTGGCCAGGGAGGGCCCAGAGAAGCACAGCCCCACAGCAGCTCTCCTGTCTGCTTGTTCCAAGCTCAGCATGCATCAGGTCAGCTTCTCCAGGGTGGGAGTTTGGGTTTGTGACTCTGCTCTTCAGTGTGGCTGTGGCAGCCTTAAACATCTTTAGGACAAGAGCAGGCCCTACATGTGTGAGCAGACCTGGATTGTGCTGGAGTGAAGTGCACAGCCCTGGGTCACTCACAAGAGCAAAAAATATACAGAGAACATCCCCAGGGCATGAAAGTGGTGCCTGGGTTGAGCATCTGAGAGGCTTGGGCAAGAAGGAGGCAAGAGGAGAGGTTGGGAGGTATTGTTGGGATTTGGGGCCTGGCCAGATGGAGAGGGCTTTTGCAGAGTGGTAGGTGGCAACAGAGCCATGCATGCTGTGGTGTGTGGGGGTCTGTGCCAGGGGTACCGTCTGCTGGCTCCATGCTTCCAGGGACTGGCGGGGAGCCCAGAAACTGCACAGCTCCCCAGAAAATCCAGCGCAGCTGTCTCCACAGAAATGCTGGTACCAGGGATGCCAGCAGGACAGAAATATGCTCCCTCTCTGGCAGTGTGGGCTGGGGGGCACACGCCCTCTTTGACATCATTGTTTCTCGGATCTACAGGACCTATTAAAGTGGTCTAATAGCTTTCCATAAGGTAGAGTTTTCCTTAGTGTTAATTAATGATATTGGAAATTTGTTCTGGCTTTATTTATTTCAGAGTGCTTGCAGCCCAGAAAGCCAATTGTATCCGGGGCTGCATAAAAGGAATTGTGTCCAGCAAGTTGAGAGAGGTGGTTCTCTGCTTTTGCTCTGCTCTGGTGAGACCTCACCCAGAGGGTTGTGTCCAGCTCTGGGGTCCCCAGAACAAGAAGGATGTGGACCTGTTTGGAATGAGTCTAGAGGAGACCACGAAGAAAATCAGAGTGCTGGAGCACCTCTCTTATGAAGTGTCTGGGTTGTTCAGCTCGGAGAAGAGAAGGCTCTAGGGAGACCTTGGACCAGCCTTTTGATTTGTTACATGAGGTTTTCTAAGAAAGATGGGGGCACTTTTTTTTTTTACCAAAGCCTGTAATAACAGGAGAAGGGACAAAGTTTTTAAACTGAATGTAGATTTAGACTGTAGAGGGGGGAAAAGATTTTTTTTTTTCAGTGAGGGTGGTGAGACACTGGAACAGGTTGCCCAGAGAAGTTGTGGATCCCCCACTTGTGAAAGTGTTTCAAGGCCAGTTTTATGGGTCTTAGAGCAACCTGGTCAAGTGAAATGTCTCCCTCTTCATGTCAGGACGCGGGACTAGATAATGTTTTATAGGTCCCTTTCAGCCCAAATCGTTCTATGGTTGGTGGGGGGGGGTTTTTTATGTTGTTGGGTTTTTTTGTTTTTGGTGTGGGTTTTGGGGGGGTTTTGTTTGTTTGTTTGTTTGTTTGTTTTCTATTGCTCCCTTCAATGTCCCCAGTGCCTGTCTCTCGCTGTCTGACTCTGGGGCATGCTGTGTGGCTGGGTGGGCAGCATCCCTGCTGCATGGCGCGGCACCATTCAGGCACATTCCTCTGTTTTTTTCCCTGCGCTGTCGTGGCAGCAGCGCAGAGCGGTGTACTTCCGCAGGGCAGGGCCCGAGGCAAAGGCACGGCTCCCTGCTGTCCCTGCCTGAGTGTCCCAGCACAGCCCCCTGCTCCCGGCATCCTGCTCCACAGGGTCACTGCTTCCTCCTGTGTGCACTGAGGAGCTCTTCTGCCAAGGCGCTGGTTTAGGAGGAGGACCGGGAAGGGCTGACTTCATCTGGAGGGACAGGTGCAGCAGAGGAACAAGCAAAGAGAGGCAGAAAGCTCTGCAGATCCAATCGCAATATCCAGCTGCCTTTTGCTGAGAGCCCAGAGGAGTCAAATCACGAGCAGCACTGTCTCCATGCGAAGAAGTTTCATGAGAAATCAGGCCACAATTGCCTACGATTTGCAATGATCATTTCTTGAAATAAAGACTTGAAGACTTGAACAAAGAAACTTGAATCATCTTACAAAACTAGAAGTCTTTTTGCACAGTTCTGTTGTCAGCACTGTACTGTCTTTGTGGGGTGGCTTTGCATAGTGCAGCAATTTGGGAAGGGTCCCAAGCAGCCCTGATACAGCGAGTGTTGACACAGACCAGCTCCTGATCTCCTTGCCTCCTAAATGGTGGTGGCTGGTCCTATTGTGGACTGAGGGTGTCCCACACTTGTGATAGGAAAGACGCATGAGCATGAGCTCACCCAGCCCTACCAGGCACATTTCCCCTTTCCTCTCAGTTGTATCCAGTCCTGAAAGGTCTGCATCTTTTTAACCACATGGTGCTAAGCTGTGCCCCATGTCTCAGGGCCCATTGTGTGTGCTTGCCTCAGAAGTGAAGTGACAATCTTCTGCATGAGGCATGGAGTCAGGCCTGCCAGAGCAAAGGGAGGTGCCTGCAAAGCTTTGGCTGTAGGTTGAGGAGAACAAGGGAAAAAAATAGCTCCCTCTGCAGAGAAGTTCATCACCAGGCAAGAAGACATGTTCTATACATGCAGCTGCATTCATCTAGCTGAAGAGAAACTTCCACAGTTTCTTAGTTACAGTCTCTGATAGCTTTTAATCTGAAGGTTTTCTTTATCTGTTTTGGGATTTTTGGTGTCATACACTTTTTTTTCTAATCACTAGAATAAGGTTAAATTTGGTTACTGCTCCATGTTCCCAGTTCCTTGCTCATCTTCTGTTAGTTTGGGTGGCTCCTGCTGTATTGCCTAACATACAGCCTGACTATTTGTCATGGAAATTTAATACACAATCACATTAATCCATTCATTATAAGGGTGCTCAGCCTTTCTGTCTATCAGCAGCGCAGTTCTTTATGCACTGCTTTGCCTCCCTGGACAGAAGCAGCAAGAATAGTTTCTGTCCAGAGGTGCAGGACCTGGCTTGTCCCTTGGACAGTGTATTTTGTGGAGCAGAATCTGGAATGGCAGTTATGCACAAAGGTAGGATTTGTTGCCACTGTTGAGCAGATTTTGCCTGATGGTCCCCAGAGGAAAAGCTTTGCATTAGCATCTGGCTGCTCAAGAGTAAGCTGCTTTCAGAACTTCTAGTTCTGCTCTGTCCTGCCAGTACACATCTAGATGATCACTGTGTTGGAGTTAAAAACAGAGCTTCTTTGAGTTAACAGAGGGTATCATTATCTCAATGCAAATGAGGTATCTCAGAGGCTACCAAGTTCCCTCTACAACTTTTAAGAGAAATGAAAGCAAAGGCTGGAGGAATGTGTTCCAAGAAACTGGATGGGTTTCACTGAAGTTGATGGTACCCTTCTGTTCAGTGGTATTTGTTGTGGCTCCCTCCTGGTGTTAATTCATATATACCCAAGTAGTTAATAGGTTCATTTGGAAAATATTACACCTGCACAGTAGGTGAGCTCTGAAGTCAGACGTAACAGGAAACATCAAGGACACACATTTCTGCTCTTCGTGTGTCAACTTGTAAACCTGCATCTTCCTTCTCTGGCAACTTCCATAATGGGGAAGTGCTGAGCACTTTGCGTGCCTATACATTTATTGGATAAACAGAACACCAAAAGAGCATTTTATTCCCTGTTTTTTTCTTCACAAGGATGCTGCACTTGCAGATGTGTAGGAGAAAGTGGAGACATGTGAATGTTAACTAATGGCAACGTGGAAAGGTGGCCAGGCACAACTGGGTGACTTTGCTGTCAAAGATCTGTACAAATGCAGCATCACAGAACAACATTCCCTCAAAATGCAAGGTGAAAAAGAAAGACTTCCCTGATTCTCTTACACTCTGCCCCTTATTGCATCAATTCACTCTGGGGTATCTTCAGAGACTTTAGCAATTGGCAGACTGGGAAGACCAGGCCTCTCCTGCACAAGTCAAGGGACCTCCTCCACAAAAACTCACCAAGGGCAGCTGTCACTTTGAAGGGGGGAGTTGGCATATGTGCTACCCATTTTTCTCCAGCGTGGTGCTAAATGCAGAGTGATGACAGCATTCAGTCCCACTGAAATGGAATTAGCAACACTGTTCTCAGAAGGTATTAAAAACTGGGCCTAGTACAGATTTGTTCATTCAGACTCCAGGGGAAAAGAGACTGAGAAATCTAATTTTTTTTTCTTTGTAAATTACAGTGGGTGTGAGTTCCCAGACAAACAAGACTGAGTGTCAGTATGCCTGGGACAGCATAGCTACCACTGCTGCCATCACCCAGGTTATCTGTGTCAGCTCAGAGCAGGAGGGAACAGTACCACAGCAGCAAGGAAGCTCTGCCTACCCAGCCCAGTTACTCAGCCTCATCCCATCCCTGACACCAGCACCAGGGCTTGGTGTGCCTTGTGCCAAGCAGTTACTTGGCAAAAAGTAATCCATGGTTTTCTGCTGTTTTATCTACTGCAATTGGGATTTGGTCACCCAGCCCTCAAGTGCAAGCATGTGGAAAAATGCAGGTGAAGGCCATCCTTAAGCTGCCAAGGAGCTGTAGAGCACTTGCAGACTGCACGTGCATTTAAAGCATGCTTGCAGAACAGAAGTCTGAACAGGCAGAGGTCAACACAAGGGAGAGGAGAAGCCAATGCCCTTGGATCAGGGTAATTTGCAGCAACCTCTGCCCAGCTACAGCGGCAAGCTGCAGCAGGGGAAAAAAAGTGTGCAATGGATACTCCCTTAGGCTATTGCACTTCTGAGGTCCACTATACAGCCTCAATTGGCAGGAAGCTCTAGTCTTCTCCAGATTGATGCCACCTTGGCTCAGACGGCATCTGGTGAGGTGCCAGCAGGCAGGATTAGTTTGTGTACTCGCCATCTCATATTCTCACAGCTGACAGTGTCCCAGGGAAACTCTTCTAACTTAAAAGAAATAAGGAGCTCTACTCACTGCCCAATATACTGCAATATTTACTCACAGTAATAAAAAGGAGGAAGGTGGCCAAAGGGTAGTCTGAATCCAGAAAATCTGGCAAAACTGCTGGGAAGTGGTGGTGGCTGGTCCCTGCCCCAGTTACAGTGCTAGATTTCAGGTGTCAAGTTTTGGATCCACGGTATATCCAAAGGCAAATCTCTGGTGGTCCCTTGCCTCTCTAGTGTTTGTTTTGGTTTTGGGTTTCGGTTTTATTTTTCATATAAAGGAGAACAAACTGCTCCTTTTCTCTCTTACTTGTGTGTAGACCTCAGAGTGGTTCAGAGGAACAGAATAGAGAGACTGTTATCCTCTCTATAAAAACCATCTAGACACAGGGAGCAAGCTAAAGATGAAAATGAGCATGCCACTTCTCCTCCTTTTGCCTTGCCCTATTGTGCAGCAGGAGGGCAGATGGTGGGCTCTGGTTTGGGCAGTGCTCTGCTCTCAGGCTACTGCAGTACTCGTGGGACTCCGGCCTCTGCTGGTACGCCAAAGCCCTGGGAGGGGCAGCAGAACAAGAGTTAAAATATCAGCATGGGTGCAGAATGTGGGGAGGCCGAAAACAGCCACGAAACCCAGGAAAGGCAGCAGATAACAGCAAGGAAACGCAGGTGCTGGGCGGAGCGGTGACGACACCAAGGCCGCAGCACCGATAAGGCCGCCAGGCCCGGCAGCCATGGGGCAAGAGCAGAGTGATGCAATCCCGCCTGGCCTGCTGCCACCTGTGCCCGCGCAGATGGAGGGCCTGCACACAGAGCTGCAGTCCCCTTGGAGGGCAGAGGGGTGATAAGGGCTGGAGATGCCATGAGCAGTCCTGGGTGAGTGCAGGGATGTGGGCCTGTGGGTGCCACAAGCGCAAAGGCAGGGGCAGCGCTGCCAGGGAGCAGGCCGGAGATTGGTTTCAGAAGTACAAGTCTCCTTGCCTGTTGCCAATGTCTCCAGCAAAGTTTATGTGTCTTGTTGGTGGTGAGACTGGCAAGGTCCTCAGGCAAACCCTTCACATCTGCCTATCCTATGTCTTGAAGCTTTCTACATCACCACCTTGCTGGTGTAAGTGCAGGGGGGAAATGGCAGAGCAGCATAGCCAGTGTGAGGGGAAGCAGCCACCAGAAAACCTCCTGCCCTACCTTAGAAAGAATTTCCCCACCCTTTCTTCAAGGGGTACAGTAGGCATTAGGGGTGGCAAGTTTGTGCTTGGCAGAAAAGCTTGAAAAGACAAAAACTGTTTGCAAGAGGTCATTTACCCTTTGTCATCTCTTAGCATATAATTTTTATTTGCTTTGTGAAGGCAGTGGAATTTGAATACCACCGAGGAATGGGAGGAGGAAGATCATGCCTTGTATCAGCCAACAGCTTTGCTACAGCACCACAGTTTATGTGTCCTTGCTGGCTACAGCACAAAGGGGATGCAGACATTTCCTGCCACCCTCTATCCAAGGAGGGGGATCTGGAGCACCAAACGTGTCCCAGCAGCACAGCCCCAGCCTGTTGCTCCTGCACTACTGCTGGCATGATCAAAGAACTAGGCCATGCTTGGAACCAGAGGCACTGGAGGTTAGCACCTGACGTGGCACCAGAAGCATTACAATCAGCACCTGGATACTTTTCTCGTTGTAGAAACTTTGAAAAATACTTTAAAGGCCCAGGATAGCCCTCATCTAGAGCTGTGTAGTGTTTTGGTGTGTGAGCAGTTTGCAGGAGGGGGCTCTGTGTTGTTCATATTGAATGTTAGCTAGGACCAGATTTGCCAGATGTGAATCTAAGGACATATATCCATGTGTGCTGGAGACTGTCAGCTGCTTGTCCCATGGACCCAGCCTCCTGGTGGCAGGGCCCTTCAGGGCTCACACAACAAACCTTGCACAGTGAGGCTTGGTACATGTCCTGCTGAGATGGAGATTCCTACCTCTCTGCTGGTTTGGGTTGTTCACCCTTTGGGGTACGGCTTCCTTCCTGACTCCTGCCTTGATCATCCCAAGGCTGCAGTTTGTGACAACTGCTTTTTATTCTGTCATCTGGCACCACCAAAAAGAGATTGGCTCCATCAGCTTCCCTTCCAAGAGTTGTAGGCTGCTATCAGATCCCCCTTGGCCTCCCTTGTACTAGACTAAACAAGACTAACAGGACCCCATGTGCCTTGGGAACAACTGCTAATGCCGTTAAATATTTACTTTAGTTGAGGGATTTCCAAAGTGGAATAATAATGAAAGCCAAAGGTTATTGAACTGTGTAAACTCCATGAAGAGGGAATATAAAACATATGCACAGCTGCCTCGGCAGAGCGGAGAAAGGATTCTGCAAGGAAACCCTGAACTGGTTACATTGCCACTTCCCAAAACGTGGTCACAGCCCTACTCAATTGTGTGGACAGACCTCCCACAGAAGGATGCAAGCAACTCTTGCAGAACTGTACCTCTGGCCACAAGGGATGCTCAAGCTGTCCCCTCTTGTCTCAGACAGACAGAGCCAGCATGTACCTTCCTCTGGGGAAGAAACATCCTAAGTACAGTCATAGCCAGATCCTCAGCAATTGCAAATGTGTGTGCACATGCATCTGAAACTCTCCCAGCCTGCTGGTGCTTTCTGTAGGGCACCTACCCCCCGCTCACCCCATGCACACATGATACATCCCATCTGCTCCCATGGAAAAGGTGACTCTCTGTCTCTCTGGCCCAGACCTCATTTTAGCAAGTCTGACAAAAAAGGAGTTTTTAGTCAACATTGGTCTTATACTGACTTTGTGACCAGTGATCCTCTTTCCCATCCTTCACCCTTCACCAACTGATTTTGTTTCACCAAAGGAAAGTGGGGACAGATGTAGGAAACTGAGCTTCGAGAAGAAGCAGATGAGGATGCTCACCCTGATGTCAAGCATCCAGGCTTGCAGGCAAAGCAGCTGGAATATTCTGGGCCATGATGGTGTTTCTTGCCACTGAGTATCACCTCCAGCCTCTCTGTCCCCTCCCTACTCTGTGTGCCACCTCTGTGTATTTAATCTGGGTATCCATGCACACAGCCCCCTTCCAACACAATGAATCTCATGATAATTTTGCTCTGTCAATCTCAGCTGCAGCCAAGATGGTGAGTGGAGTAAGGTATTAAACCACCTCTGACTTTGTGGCTCCTCTGAGCACAGGCAGTGACTGCACCCGCAGCTCCCTGCTCCTAGGCAGCTGAATTTTGTACCTTCCAGACCCTCTGCATGCCCAGCCTGTCCCATCCCACCCAGTGACTGTGTAGGCTTGCTGCAGCATGGTCACAGGCCTCCTGTTGTGTTTGGGGTCCTGACCAGTGTGTCAGGCAGCTGAGTATCCACCTGGCTAGGTGTCATGGGATAATGCTCACAGGATAATGCCACAGTGCCACCATCCAAATCATCCTGAACTTCTTGGCTTTTCTGTGTCTAGTCTCAAAACTCAAATGGAGATGCCTGTCACGTATGAAAAAAAAGCAGCTGCAAAGCTGAAGGGATGGTTGGATGAGATACATTTAGAAGTAGCTGGGTGGGGTAAGCAGAGAAGAGCAGCATTGCCCAATCCTGATGTGTTGGTTTTGCACGGCCTGGCTTTTGGTAGCTGGGGACCACAGGGGTGGGTGGCTTCTGTGAGAAGCCGCTGGAAACTTCCACCACGTGTGGCAGAGCCAATCCCTGATGGCTCTGAGGATGGATGTGCTGCTGGCCAAGGCTGGGCCAATTAGAGATGATGGTAGTGCCTCTGTGGTAACATATGTAAGAAGAAAATCCAAACTAAGGTGGGGGTGCAGTTTTAATTCTCCTCTAGAGAAGAGGAGGAAGTGAGAAGATGTGAGGGAAGCAACAAGGAGACCAAGGTCAGTGGAGAAGGAGGGGCAGGAGGTGCTCCAGGCACTGGACCCAAGATTCCTCTGCCAGCTGTGGTGAGAATCATGGTGTAGCGGTTGTGCCCCTGCAGCCCATGGGGATCCACAGGGAATGCAGAGATCCACCACAGCCCATGGGGATCCACGGGGGATGCAGAGATCCACCCACAACCCATGGGGATCCACAGAGGATGCAGAGATCACCCACAGCCCATGGGGATCCTCACAGATGCAGAGATCCACCCACAGCCCTTGAGGGAAGTGCCCAGACCAGAGTGAGTGGATGACTGGTGGAGGCTGTGGGAGACCCAGTGGAGTGAGGGGGCTGCTGCTTCCAGGCTGGAGCAGCCTGTCCTTGGAGGACTGCACCCTATGGAAGAGTGACCCATGTAATAGCAGTTCTGGGAGGACTGTGTGCCTGTGGGAGGGACTCACATTGTAGCAATTTTGGGAGAACTGCTGTTCATGGGATTTGAGCCACACTGGAGAAGTTCATAGAGACCTGTCTCCCATGGGAAGGGACTCCACAGTCTCACAGGGGAAGGACTCCACTCCCTGAGCAGTAGAAGAAAAGCTGGTGATGAACTGACCAAACCCCCAAGCCCTGTCTCCCTGCACTGTTGGTGGGAAGGGAGGGTGGGGAAAGAAAGGTGTTTTTAAGGACTTGTTTCACTTCTCATTAGCTTCCTCTGTTTTTGTTAGTAATAAATTCACTTTGTACCTCTAAGCTGAGCTCTTTTGCCCTTGGAGCATTTCTTCCTGGTCCTTATCTCAGCTCATGAAGCCTTCATTAAATTTTTCTCTCCTTTGCTCATCTGTAGCAGTGGAGGGTGAGTGAGTGACTTCCATGACTGCCTGGCATTTGGCCAGTGTCAAACCATGACACCTGACTTTGCAGTGCAAAGGGATTGTAAAGCTGCCTCCGGTGCTGCCACCTGAAGCTGAAGAGAGGAAGCTTCGGGGGGAAGCTTATCTTATGCCTAAGTGATCGTCTAGGGTGCACAGTCCAGCTGCTCCCAGCACGGATCAAAACACTGATTTTCCCAGCATTCTTGAGATAAGGCTGTGCCCTCCCCTATAAAGGCAGCCACGAGCAGAAAGAGGTGCATGAGCAGGTCTGCCAGAACTGACCATGCCTGGGAGAGAGCTGCTGCTGCTGCTAGCAGCAATGGTGACTCTCGTTGCTGCCGGAGGTAAATCTGCTCTGCAGCTGGAGGCTGGATCATCAGTGGTGCTTGGGAATGACAGATGGACGGTGGGTTGGAGGGAAATGTGTGACAGGGCAGAAAGACCCAGAAATGCTGGTTTGGACAGGAGGTGAGGTTAGAGAAAACAAACAGTGGCCGCATGGTGAGGAAGAAAGACTGGAGCAAACATGCCATACCCTCCTTATTAGCAGTTTGTGGCAAGGGTTATAGGCTGGTTCATCAAATGTATTGCACTTGGGAGTGGTGTGGGACAGGAGAGAGTCCACAATGTGAACAGGAACCAGGTCCTGGAAGGACAGCGTGTACGCTGCGGTGGCAGCTGCTGCAGTTCCTGCCTCCATGAAAACTGGCAACTCTTTGCAAGAACGCTATGTGCTCAGCACATTTACATGGGAAGCACCTGTTTGTAGGTGCTGGAAAGACACTGCTGCCTACGTGCAGGTAGTGGTGGTCCTGTAGTTGCCTATGTGTGAGCCTTCCTGCTCCCAGGACATTTGTGCACTGCAAGGGTGGGCTGTGAACTGTTGCTACTGCTCTGCTTGCCTGAGAAAAAGGAACGCACCAAATGTTGCTCTCCCTGGAGGTGGCAGTTTTCCAGCTGTGCAATATCACCAAGCCTCATCCCTCTGAGGATAACCCATGCTGCTTGCTGCATTGCATGGTTTCCCTTTTCCTGAGATGTGTTGTATGCTCCATGAAGCTTCTGACCCAGAAACTGGGAGAAAGGGCTGTGGGGAGAGGGTTTATGGGATGGGAACAGCCATTCACAGCTTTGTCCCAGCTCAGGTATGGATGGACAGCTGTGTACTGTGCAGCTGGCAGGGAGGGGTGGGAGTGGCATGAAGCAGCAAACAGATACCCCCTCATGAAACCCACAGAGCTGATTCAATCTTGACTGGGCTTTGCACAACACTGCCTTCCCTTTGGTTTGGGTGTGATCCTCGGTCAATATCTCGTGCTTCTGCCATCAGGCACACGTGTGCCACGCTCATGGGTCTCTGCTCTCTTTCAGTGGCAGAGCTGAATGAAGGGAGTGGCCTGAGAAGGGTAAGAGGTTTCTGGTTTTCCTTGTTCATGGCTTGAGATGGGTATGTCTGGTGTGCCTGGGAGAAAGCCTGTTCCCAGCAATCATCCCCAGCCTCATGGGAACTGATGTTCCAGCACCAAAGCCCAGGCCACGAGTCCCACTGAGGGATCCAGTGTCCCCTGCTCCTCTGTGGGCACGCACTCCTCCATCTGAGACAGATGAACCAGGCCGCCAGTGCCACTTGCTCCTGGCAGAGTGTTCTGGGGGGAAGAAATGGGTGTTGCTGGTACTGAAACATGTGCTGGTTTCTCCTTTCCAGCCGGTGTGTGAAGACCTGGTTCACCTGCAGGCCTGCCCCCTCCTGTACCTGCCCATCTGCGGGACCGACGGGAATACCTACGCCAATGAATGCCAGCTCTGTGTGGAAAAAATGTAAGCTCATGCCCTTGGCACAGACCTGCTGGGTCTAATTTTGGCTGTCTGGAGCTGGGTGCTTGTGAAGTACAGTCATTCCAGCTCCCCAGAGCCTGGGAAAAGCCATGGCAGTCTGCACTTGCATGGCAAATAACACAAACCTGTGTGGGGCTGCAGGAGAGGAGGGACGACCAGCTTGTCAAGCAAAGCTGTAAGGAAGTGCAGAGGAGCTGTACCCAGCCAGTCTGAGGAAGGGAATTCCTGGGGATATCCAGCAGCAGCCTACACTAGCAGATGGTATGGAGCCACAGTCGTCTTTGTGCAGGCAATGCAACATTTATGGGGCAACAGCCCCAAACAGCAGCCCCAAGAGGGTGAAGAATTGACACAGGCACCAGATCAAACTGGTGGTGCACCATGGAGGTGTGAGGGTCTCAGTCTAGGAGGTGTTGGCTGGGGCTCAGATACAGCCATGGCCACCATGACCTCACGCTAGGGACAGGCCTGCTGTGAGCAGGTTGGGCTGCAGATGCATCACCAGTGCACATCCATGAGCCAGGGTGTTGAAGCCACCTCAGCTTTTTAGACAGGAAAATGAGCAGGTCCATTTTGTATAGTCAGCTCCATTCCACTTGATGGAATGCAGACAAAATATGACTCACAGAGTGGGGTTTTTTTTGGTCTCTTACTCTTTTTCCTATATTATTCTAGGAAAACCAGGCAAGACATCCGGATTTTGAAAGATGGGGAGTGTCAAGATGCCTGAGCTTTCTGATAGCTTCCCTGATCCTAAAACCAGGTGATTAATTGATCCTGTGTGGTCTGTGCTGATTGCATACTTAAGAGAACTGTGGTGAATAATAAAATGACATGCACAATCTGATTTCAACAGCACTTTTTTTATGCATGGCTGGGGGAAAACAGCAGAAGCCAGTTCTCACCAAGGGCTTCTAAAAGTGCACAGTCAAAACAGTAATTTCAAATCCACGTAACAAACTGGGGTGCTCTGCATAGACCCACCCACTCTCCTGCAAGAAAGGCAATGGGGGAGTAGGAGGAAACACACAAGTCCTGGTGAAGAAGATGCTGAACAAGCCAGGTTTTTTTTCTGTAGGAGGCAACTTACCGAAGGGAAAATAAAGTTTCTCTGGCAAGGGAGAAGGTGACTCCCTGGCTCCCCAGTAAACAGCTTCACTGCTCCCAGAGCTGATGTAAATTGAAAATACTAAACATCTGCACTTCTCAGATGTTATTCTGCTTTTTATCCAAGGCCTTTTCACAGAGCAATCAGCTCAGATAACAGATGGGAGGATGGAAAGAGCCTGAGCGGAGATGGTGGACACAAGGGATCCCAGGTGTCTGCTCCAGCATTTGAGAAAACCCCAAATTGAAGAATGTTCAGGTCTAGGTTGCTCCTGGTGACAGGGCCATCTTTGAGACAAGGCTCAATCCCACCAAGGTAACACTGTCAGTGTGCATCAGCAGTCTTTGGGGCTTCATCTGCTCTTTTATCTCCCACTTCTAGCACGTGGCCAGAACTCACCTCTCACAAAACACCTGCAATAAGGCCATACAATTTGGGCAGGCAAGTGGCAGAGATCAGAGGGCACTGGCTAATGCAGGACTTGCCTCCTGAGCTCAGTTCAGTCCTGCACCAGACCTTGTATTTGTGCAGAATTGCTGGCTGAGATTTCTGATCAGCTTTGAGGAGTGCTTCAGGGTGAATTGAAACCTTCCAAGGACAGCTCTGTCCTCATCCACAGGAGATCATGCTGCTCTGACTTGCTACTATACTAGTATCCTATAAAGCTCTCGTTTGCAGGCATCTGAGTAGGAGTCCAGGGTCCATCATGTGGCTCCCCAAAGTCAGGGACCATCCTTGCAGTCTGGGAGATGTGCCAGTATCATGATTATTGTGCTTGGTCAGCTGGAATTCACCCCCTCACCCAACTCTGCACCTAGCTGGAGCCACCAGGTGGGACACCCGTAGCACCACACTGCACAACAAAGCTGGCAGATTTAATACTGCAGTGGAAATAGTATTGAGGAACATAAAATAGCTGTGCTCAGTCAGATGGATTGCATCCACAATTTTCTGTCCCACAGGCAGATGCTGTCATCAAAAGCTTTATTCTCCTTAGAAAGTTCTCTCCCAGGCTGAAAAGTCCTAGCCTGACTAGGTGCTCAGGTTTGTCCAGAGCTTTCATTTTCCTTTTTTTCCTTTTCTGGACCCTTTTCATTTTTGCAGAGGAAGGGACACTTGCCCATGGCTGCTGCTATTACACCACCTGTTCATTTGTCCCAGGGCTTTGCAAGCCCCTTCCATTGCCCAGATAGCATGGAAGAGATGGTCTGGTTGTGTGCTACTCTTCGGGTTGGCAGTCCTTCTCTGCAGACCTTGTTGTCTCCCCTGCACCATAGGGAAGGGCTTTGGTAGGGCTCTGAACCCCAAAATACACACACAGTGAACAACACCAATGTATTGCTCTCTTCTGTCCTCAGATGCTCCTGCTGCTGCCAACTCAGCCACAGGCAGGATTTATCTGGGTAGCTTTATCCCAGTTTTCTGCCAGGGCTGAGGGGACGGTTTTGCCCAGCTTAATGCATAACTGGGACCCACTGTCCCCCAGGGTGGGCAAATGTCCCCAGCATGTCAGCCCCAAGCCATGGCTTGATCTGCCCTGGCAGAGTGGCTACAGCCCAAGAGAGTGTGTGTGCTGTGCATGCTCTGAGAGCCACGACTATTTATGGGCAGAGGCTAGGAAAAACAGCACAGACGATCCAGAAGCTCTTCTGAAGAGGGAAACCACATGCCTCCAGCACGAAGTGGAGTGTTTATTCAGTAACTGCAGAACCAAAGCACAGACTAATAGGCCAGACCTGCAAGGTCAGAACGTGGGCAGCCACAGGACATGGTCAGTGTTGACTCTACACACTGCAAATTCAGAGATACTCATCCTCCCCAAGGACTTGTGGATTTGGCTGTTTATTTCATGTGGCTCAAAAGCAAGTGTCAGACCAAGGAAGGGTGAAGGCAGTGATTGAACACCACCACAGACCTCAGGGCCTGTGCAAGACCAGCCAGGTGCAGAGAGCCTGACTCTGAAGACCAGCAGGTCTGTGCCTGGCAAGGCCAGGTGAGACTCAGGAAGCAGCAAGATGCCTGCCCTGATCTGTGCCAGAGAGTATGCAAATGAATTTGCACTTTTGCATGCACTTTTCCCGTTCTATTTATCCATCCATTTCTCACCTTTTCATGCTTCAGCCGAGGCAAGGAAAGAAAGGGATTGTCTGCTTTCACAGGCACCATAGTTTGTCACACAGAGCAATCAGCAGTCCAGCTCCCAGAGCAGTGTATGGCAGCCAGGCAAGTTTCCTCAAGTCAGGGACTGAAGGATAAGCCCGCAAGTTGCTTCTCTGTCATCATCCTGAGAGAGAAAACTGGAAGAAGTGCCCTGACACCCTATAAGAGTGGCAGCAGCACAGCTCCCCCAGCTGCCCGTGTTGACCATGACTGCATCTATGACTGCAGAGAGGGATTTGTAGCTCTCTGGATAGTGCTTTGCAGTAGCCTTGCCAGATAGTGGGACCAGATACCCTTGAGGCTCACAAAGACCTTGACTTACACATAGATCCAAAGCCTGGTGTTGTGTCTACAGTGAAAGCAGTCCCACGAATGGCAGGATCCAGCCCTAGGAGTGTTTATCCCTTGGGCAAAACTTTCCCAGGATATTTGTGTGTATTTGTGTGTTGAAGGCTGTGTGGGGGCTGTGTGGGTCAGATGTACCC
Source organism: Petroica traversi (assembly GCA_025920805.1). NCBI lineage: Eukaryota > Metazoa > Chordata > Aves > Passeriformes > Petroicidae > Petroica > Petroica traversi. The sequence goes on along the minus strand of JAHLSL010013621.1, from coordinate 5,713,123 downwards.
AAGGCTGTTGATGTTCCCCTGCTGAGCAGCTCCAATGACATTTGAGGAGTCTATGAAACTGATATGCTTAGGTTGCTGAGCACTCAGTTGTTTTCCCAGGCCTCACCTAGGAAACTGGACCCATAAGTGAGAATGGCCCAGGGCTAGCTGCACTGAAATGTGGAGACAAAGGGGAGGGAAGCAGCACTTGGCACACTGTAAAGTGTCCAGCTACCACAGCTCATGCAGCCAAGACTTGCCAGAAAATTTAACTTACTTGCACAAATTTCTCTGCAGCAAAGGGGATGCAGCTTTGGCCATATCTGCAAGGGAGCTCTGCTGGGGAAGAAGAGTTTGCTGCATTGCTGGTGCTTGTGGGACACAGTGTCTGTGGGCGAGACTCTGACTGTCAGTCCCTCTACTTCAGAGCATAGACAGCTTGAAAGTGGGCAGTGGGGCCTGTAATTTCCACATTACTAACACTGGCAAAGTTTTCCTGTGGGATACTGTAATCACTTCCTTGGCATTTAAAGTAATTCACACTCAAGAAACAAGTGTCTTACAGAGACTTCCTTCCTGAGAGATGCAAGTGTAAGCTCTGTAAGAATTTGTAGTCCATTTATTCCATTCAACACCTCTGAAGAATCTGGAGGCACAGTGACTCTTTCTTTTACAAACTCTCCCTTCAAGATCGAAGGTGCATGAAATGGAGAAACATTCACAGTAGCGGTTCTGCAGTCTTATGGCAATGTTTTGCTGAGTCAGAGTCACATATCAGCCCTCACCAGGCTCTGGGGTGACTGAGTAGATGGTAGGTGAGAGAAGCTGAGTAAGCCACAGCCTGAGCACGCACTCAGTTTCTGTGGAGCACTGAAACACACAGGGATTCCCACCCTTTCTTCCATGCTTCATACCACCTGCAAGCAGCCCACAACATAGAATCACAGAATCATTAAGTTAAAAAAGACCTTTAAGACCATGAAATCCAACCATTAATTGCCATGTCCTGCAGGAAACCACATCTACACATTTTCTAAATAGCTTCAGAACAGTGACTCCGCCATTGCCCTGGGCCACCTGACATCCAACTTAAACCTACCCCAGAGATATTTGAAGTAATTTCCACTTGTCCTATTGCTTTTTATGTGGGAGAAGAGATGGACTCCTACAGTCTATTATTGGGAAGCTGTAGAGAACCATCAGGTGTCCCCTCAGGTTTCTTTTCTTCAAGCTAAACACCTTCAGCTACCTCAGTCACTCCTCACAGGACTTCTTTTCAAGACTCTTTGCCAGCTTCCTTGCTCTTCTTTGAACATGCTCCACGCCCTTCAATTTCTCCACCTGGGATGGGGCAACCCTGAGTGTGTGTATAGACTGGTGAATGAGAGGCTAGAGAGCAGCACCACGGAAAAGGACCTGGGGGATGGCAAGTTGAACATGAGCCAGCAGTGCCCTGGCAGCCAGGAGGGCCACCCATGTCCTGGGGGGCATCAGGCACAGCATCACCAGCTAGGCAAGGGAGGGGATTGTCCTGCTCTGCTCTGCACTGGGGCAGCTTCACCTTGAGTGCTGGAGGCAGTTTTGGGTATAAGAAAGACATTGAGCTCAGAAAGTGTTAAAGGAAGGCAACAGAGCTGGTGAAGGGCCTTGAGGTAAGGCTCTTCTGCCCTGTGAAGAGCAGCTGAGGTCACTTGGCCTGTTCAGCCTGGAAAAGAGGAGACTGAGGGGAGACCTCACTGCAGTTACAATTCCTTGTGAGGGGAAGAGGAGGGGCAGACATGGATCTCTTCTCTGTAGTGACCAGGGAGAGGACCTGAGTGAATGGCCTGAAGCTGAGTCAGGGGAGGTTTAGGCTGGATATCTGGAGAAGGTTTTTCAACCAGAGGGTGGTTGGAACAGGCTCCCCAGGGAAGTGGTCATGGCACCCAGTGTGCCAGAGTTCAAGAAGGATTTGGACAATGCTCTCAGGTACATGGTGTGATTTTGTGGTGTTCTGTGCAGGAACAGGAGCTGTTCTCAATGATCCTGTTGCGTGCTTTCCAGCTCAGCATGTTATGTGGTCATGTGACAATGTGTTTTTTGTAATGAAGGACACAAAACCAAAAACAATGTTCATGGTCTGATATGTTTACCCATCCACAAGCAATGCCTTTGCACAGTAAAGTATCCTGCCCGGATACAGTTTTCAAAGGTCTGCATGACCAAGGTGTCTCTTGGGCTTTGCAGCATCACACAGTGCTGGAACACGGACACCCTCACAAGCTTGGGACACCTTGTCTTGGTAGCCCCACATCTCCTCACGCCATCCATGCTCCTGGCCCACCCTCCCATATCAGAGCCTTCCCATATCTGCTCTGCTGCCACCACCCTGTTGCTACTTTTGGGGCTGTTAGACCTACCCCACCTCTCTGGAGGTACCATGTAATCTGCAGTGGACACAGGGCAGGAGCCCTAGAGCAAAGTGGTAACTCAGGGGATAAGAAGAGTTGCAGCAGAGATGACCATGGATCTCCAAGACATCCTAGGAAATCCACATGCATGAAATTTCAAGCTCTGGAGTTTCCAGGGACCTAGGAAGAGACCCTGCTGAGAGCAAAGGATGCACACTAAAAACAAAAAGGATTGGAGGCAGCTAGATCTGCTCATCTCTGAGGAGCTGCTCTGCCTCAGGGCAAGTTCTCAGAATGCTCAATGGGATCATCCTTGCCATGAGAAGCACTCAGGTCCCAGAGGACCTGGGGGGAGACACGTTTTCAAGTCCTTCTACCAACTTTTGAACCACTTTTGAATGCATGGGGGCCGAGAGGGAAGGGATTAGGGGCACAAGCACTTCACTAATGTCTCATGGAGAAAAGTGCTGATAGCAGCTGAGTGCACTAGGAACTGGCTGAAGTGATATTTGTGGTCCATCAGAGTTGTTACAGACAATATAAGCTTGAGCTTTTCTGTGCTATTGTGGCATAAGAAACTGTGAAGGCCATTTTCAGAAGAAGCCAAGATTACCCCCTTTTCTCATATGCATAGGGGCCTGGCCATTCCCACAGAGCAAGGAACAGGCTCTCAGCACTGAAGCCATTGTACCAAGCAGCAGCTTCCCCTTTGCAGCCACCTTGTAGGTGGTCCTGCAGAGGCTTTAGAGCCTGCAGGCTGGGCAGGGCTGGGGCTGCAGGGGGCTACCAACACCTGGGAATAGGAAACCATTCTATGGGGACTTCTCACTGGTTTGACTGGGGCTGCCCTTTGCACTTCATGAGTTCATAGCCCTGATCCACTAGAGGCTGGACCAAAGAATCTTTTGGAAGTCCTCAACACGCACAGAGAGCCTGGCATGGATTTATTATTCTGTCTGGATCCCAGGAAGGTAATGTAGCTCTTGGGCAGGTAATACGACTGTGGCATTCTCCATCCTTATGGGTTTCCAAAGAATATGACAACACAGCCATCCTGACCTTGTGAAGCAGCCAGTCCTGCCGTGAAGGGGGCTGGAGGATGTCCCTTTCCACTGCTAGGATCCTATGCAGACACCTTCAGACAGAAATGTCCCATTTCAGACCTCTCCAAGGGTCCTTAGGGACTTACAACATGTCCCTGCATCTCACTCTGGAAAACAGCACTGAGGCAGTGCCACATCCTGCCCTGCCATGTCCACTACAAAGGAGAGCTTTTGAGTCACAGTTTAGCAGCAATGAGTGTAAATTTCCTATCTGGAGTGGAATTATTTACACTATAAAAGCACTAACATGTTTTGCAATCCACACAGTAGATCCTCGACAGAGACTCACACACCTTTGCACTCCGATAAGGAGAATATTATTACCCTCCTAGTGGCCTGGCCAGATAAGAGGTTTGGGGCGGGCAGTCTGCATTTTTTTCAAGCGCTCATTATACTGCACCAGTATCTCCAGATGCTGTTTCCAGGGGACTAAGCTGCTTTCTAATTAAAACTACAAGGAGCAATGGAGAGTTTAGGCGAAGACCATCCTTCTCCGGACTCTTCCCTGCCACCCTCTGCAGCCCGTGAGGAGTATGCTGTGCCAGGTAATGATGAGAACATTCCTAACTTGATCTTTTGGAGAGAGGAGAGCTTGATTTTTGTTACCAATGTTTCTAAGAAAGGAACTTATAATTAGTAGTTTCTGTTTGGGGGTGGAGGATGCACATTTAAATACGAATACATGTCTTTTTAAGTGTTATGTTTCAGATCACAAAGGCAGAAGCACATATAAAGGCTTTTCAACTAAAGTCCTTCAGAGAGCATCAGCAGATTGTCTGTTTGCAGACTGCCACTACTGCCTCAGTGTTTTTAGAGTTTGATTCTTTTTACTCATTTCATTTAATTTCATTATTTCATTTCTGTTTCTTAGTGTCTAGTAAATGTTTTTTCAACAGGATGTATATGTTTTACTGTGTTCTTTCCTGCTCAGTGCTGGCAGGTGACAGCTTTGGAGATGTTGTGAGAGTGCTTTCTTGGACCAGTGAGAAGTGAACAAGGGGTGTTTTCTTAGAACAGACTGGGAAGGAGACTGATTGCATGCAGCCAAAATTGCTTTTACAGGTCACAAGGTATTTTGAAAGGAAAAGAAAATTACCTTGGCTGCGAATGGGATGTGCAAGGGATTATGTACTTCAGTAGCTGAACTGAGGCCCTGTGCAGATCCTGCTACTGTAACCTCATATTCCCAGGGAGTTTACTGCCTTTTCCCATGTGGAGGCAGAGTCATCTCCTGCTGGCTGAGCCCTCCTATCTCTGTTACTGCTTCATATCAGGGAACAACCTCCCATTTGTTTTGGAGTTATTCTCAACTCCCCTGGACAGCATCCTGGGCAGTCAGGTGCAATTTTGAAGTTGACTCTGCTCTGACAAGGACATTAAAACATAGACCAACATAAATGCTCTCCAAGTTAAATTTCTATAAGATTATTACTAATTATCATAAGTGTCTTGTGTAAAAGTCTACTTTGGGCAGAGACTGGCTCCTGCTGTCAGCTTTACATTGCCCCATCCTGGACTACAATTTTTGTTGGATTAAATAAATACCAGGGATAAAACAGCTGTAATCCCAGCTCAGCCTCAGAAGTATTTCTCACCTTGACACTTCTATCATCTGATCAAGGGAATGAAAATTTTTCACCAATTCCAATACTTAAGAGCGAGCTGATGCTTTTTGCGAAAGGAGCTGGATCTAATTACATCTGGAAGGAGCAGGTCTTAGTTTTGCTTTTCCGCTGTGTGGGTTTTGCTGAAAATCAGTTATTTTGTGATCTGTTCAGTATACATTTGGGAAGAATTCCATCTCCTCCCTCAAGGCCTCAGGGCAGTAGAGTTGCTCCTGAACAATACCTTTTGTCTCCTCAGATTTGGTCTCAGGCTGCTTTATTTGAGATGAGTTTTTATTATCACAGCTTCAAGTCTAGGCTAGAAATCATCAGGGATTGCTGTCTTTTAGGACAAAAACATGGAGAAGGTAAGTTCAGACCATTTGCCAGGCTAGTGTTTTCCTCCTGGAAGCCATTTGAAGCCCTTTGCAGCCAGTGAAATGGACACTGCTTAACCTGGCCAAGGAAGGCATGTCAGAGGATGACTGGGATCTGGGGAGTGCTTCTCTCTGGTGGTGGCTGTATGCCACCTGCACATCTGCCCAAAATTTAAAGCCAGCATTGGAGCTTTCTCACATCAGTTAGTCTTTCTTCAGCCCTGCCATGGTCTTCCTCACAGCTGCAGACCAGCTTGGGGCTGTTTTTGTGGTGTTTGGGACAAATCTTCTCAACCCCAGCAGTCTGTACTAGCCCTGTCTTGGTCTCTGGTTGGAATATCATCTCCCCACAAGGTCGTCTCAGCCTAATGTGAGCACCTGTGTAGGGTAAGGATGTGCCCTCTGGGTCATCCTTGCCCCCACAGAGCTGTTCCTTTTTTGAAGGACTCTCTGTTCTGCAGGTCAAGGCTTTCTCCTTTGTTGTTAGAAAAACATCTTAATTTCAGTGGTGGCCAGTTGCAGCTATCTGGGAAAAAGGGTAACAACGGAGCAAACATAAAGAATTATTTTGTAGTCTGTACTAATGTCTGACCAAAGGCACCAGGCCTCAGGTCCCTACAGAAGGGGAGTAGGTTGGACATGGGTCACGCCAAGGAATTGCAACTGGAAATTTTGAGTAATTGTCAGGCTAGGAGCCTGGGAGTTTTGGGTGCTGTGTCATCAAATCCTACCCGCTGAGGCTGTGCTGGAAGTACAGTGCTCAAGTAGTTTTCTATCAAGACCCTTTTGGGACAAAAGAAAAAAAAAAAAAAAAGCATGGCCTCTTGCATCAGCGCTCTAGTACCAGGCAGGGAGGGATCAGAATGTCATGTCAGCACTCACTTTATCCTTGTAGATGTCATCATAACCCGTCGCTTGAGAGACCGGGACCTGCTCAGGAAAAGAAAAGCAGAAGCCCTGGAGAAAGATTCAGCTCAGTGGATTCTGAGGTAAATCTTGCTTTTTCTGTCATATTGCTTTTGTGGTGCACTTAACCTGAGCCCAGGCATGGCCCAGCCCCTCCATCTTCACCCAAGGACAGCGCCATAATGTTCAGTGGGGAAAGGTGACCTGCAGCCAGTAGCTGCTCAAGGTTTGCCTGCTACCCCCCATCCATCTCTGCCCCCCAATGCCTGCATAAGCAGGCACTGGGGGGCAGAGATGGATGGGGGGTAGCAGGCAAACCTCAATCACAATGTGGGGCTGAGGAAAAATTCATTGTCCAAGCTCCTGCCCACTGGTGCAGATGCAGAAGGCTGCTGTGCAGGACTCAGGAGGGGGGGCTGCAGAAGTGCAGCTTCTTCTGAGATGAGCTGGGTCACAATCACAACAAGGGACCCAGCAAAGCCACCTTATGGCAGAAGGGAAAGTCCTTTGTCCTATTCCCAAGTCATCATCCCTGTGAAATCCCCTGGCAGAGACCATAAGAGCAACCAGCCAAGGAGAGCCAGAAGAGCCAGAAGAGGACGGGGCCGTCAGTCAGTGATCAAGACTATCCTGGAGTCAGGGGCAGCAGTGGAGCCCCAGCCTGAGCCAGAGAAGCAGGCTGAGCCAGTGTCATCTGAGCCGGCACTGCCTGAACCAGAGTATGAAGAGCAGCCTCCTGTGCTGGCCTTCCCAAACATGGTCGGTGGGATGCAAGCAGTGGCAGTGGAAAGGGAGCTGGCAGACAGCAGCTTGGATCCTGCTGGTGAGTTGCTGCAGAGCTGCTGGCCCGAGGTGGCTCGGGGGCAGTGCAGTACTGCCTCTTGAGCAGCCAAGGGTGCCACCTTATCAAAAATGATCCCTCAGCATCTCCATGGCATGAGTCCCCACCCCACAAAACTTGGGTAGCTGGGAAAGGCTGGGGGAATGGTGGGACTGTGGGGATAGACAGCCCTCTCCAAGTCCAGGGAAGTGATAACAAATCCACTACTGTCAGTCACTGGGGTAGGGTTGTGGACCTGGTCCTAAATAACTCCTTGTCCTAAGGAGCCCCTTTTGTGGCTCTGCCAAGGGTCATATTAGCACAGAGGGAAAGCTCTCTGAAAATCTCTTCTCTCTGGAGAGAAGATTTGTTTTTTTTGAGGATAGAGCTGGTTGGGGGAGCCAAAGTCCAGACATGCTCTGTCCACAGTCCATCCAATTTCAGGACTGACACTGGGATGATGGAGGAGCAAAGTAGGACTGGAACAAGGGGTAGGTCTGCAGGCAACTACCCCTTTGAAACCTGCCAGGACTGAGGCATGGAGGGCACTAAGATGATCTGAAAGGCAGGCTGGTGTCTGGGCTCAGAAAATCCATTTACAGCTACTGCAGCAGGAGTTGCTCCCAGATCTGGCATGGGAAGAGTAGAGCACATTCCCTTTAGCAGACAGAGGATCCAGCATGCGGGTTCAAAACCGGGAAATCTCAGGCTCTGCTTCAGAGGAGGTGAGAATCCTCTGACCCTCAACTGTTGCATTTCCAGCCACACCTGTGCAGTGGGGAAGAAAAGGCCTGTTGCTGCAAGGCATGTGGTGCCCTTGTGCCATGGAAAACAGCTATTCTGCATCCTGGGCTCTGGGGAGGGTGTCCAGCCTCCAGCCCTCAGGTCCTGAAACAGGCAACCATCAGGGTTGTGGTTATTGCCTGTGGCTTTAAACCTGCCAGTGCTTTACCTTCTCCTATTCCCCTCCACAACTGGGGCTGCCTTTGAAAAGCAGGCAATCCACCCAGAGCTACCTAACACCCTCTCCAGGCAATTGCAGGAGACTGGTCACGGGGGCTTTAGCACAGGACAGAGGGGTAACACATGGAAGCCCCCCAGTATGAAATGATCTGTCTCTTACTTGCCTTACAGATGAAGGAGATGGGCTGAAACCAGCAGAAGAAGATCTACTAGAAGAGCTGAATACTTCTCTGGAAAATGACCAAGACAACAAGTTCAATGCACGTGCTCTGTATTAACTTTCTGATTGATTGGGGATATTTCTTACTTTGACTGTTGCCTCACAAACTTGATAAGTGAGGCATACTGATTTTGAGTAGCTGCTTTCTTGGGCACCGTAAAGTCCAAACTCTCCTTGTCACTCTGCTTTCTATGCTTCTTCCAGACTACAGAGGCAGCCCCTAGGGATTGCCTGTGGCTTATGAGTCCCCTGCTCTTTCTGAAAACAGGGTGTTTTACTTGGGCCCATGGAAGGCTTCACGGTGCTCTGCCACACTACAGTTCAATCATACAGTCCAGCATCCATCTGTGTTTCTGAAAGTAATTTCTTATTTGTATAAATGTGAGTGGCATTGCAAAGCTGACACCAACCGTGATTTTTAGCAGCCTAGCTTAGGCTTTTCACTGCACTCCCAAAACCCCAACTACCTTTGCACTATTATTTTTAGTCTGAAAGTTTTTCTCATAGCCTGTTTTCCTCTGCAATAAACATCTTGCTTTCCTAAAGCTGGAATTATCTTTTGTTTTTAATTTCTGGGCAGCTTCACTCTGACCTTGTAAGACAAACAAAAGATAGTTGAAAACAGCTGAGTGCATTGGGCTGAAACTTGGCTGAATCATACACTTTTGTCAGGAAAATGCCATTTGGGGCAAAATCAGGAGACACTCTGCACAGTCGTTGTCTTCCTGGCATCCCAGTTTTCACACAGGATTTCTCCTGAGCCAGGAGGTAATGGGACACTGTCCCTCCCCATATTTTGGGTCTTGTGGTCCTTGTTCCTGTGCATAGCAAGAGATGAGGCTCTCTTACATTCCTGTAGTATCCTGACACAGAGGAGCCTTCTCCTCGTGAGGAGGAGTGGAGGTCATACTGCCATTACCTGACTTACCAAGGTCCTGCCTCCCAGAGCACAAGGCTGGCCAGGCCCTGAGGGCACCCTTTATTTTATGTCTCTGGACATACTGCTGCTGCTCTGTGTCACAGCGTGTGCGACACCTAACTGTGACATCAGTAGAATCTCTCCAGTGACAGAATGGACACCCTTGATATCCCACCCCTGCTTTGGCCCCAGGGGTGTCACATGAGGAGTGAGTGCTTGCCTGCTCTTCACACTGGTCCACACACAAATCCTGGGGTCACCTCTAGAGATAATCCTGCCAGAAGCTCTAAAGCCCCTGGTGGGGTCAAAGCAGAAAGCACTCAGCAGCACCACACTGAAGCAAATGCAGCCCATTCCCCCTGGGCAGCTCCTTCAGGGATGGGTGTCCCTGCACAGGTATCCTGACACTGTTTTGGTCTCCACAGACGTATCAGCTAACACAAGGTTTTGCTCTCCCCTTGAGTCACTGGTTCTGGAGAACGAGTTGAACAAGATCTCTCAGCTTCTGCCATGAACCACTCAAACCTCACCCACAGCCCCAAATATCTGAGATACAACAAGAGGGCCTTGTGGAAGCCCTGCAGCATGGAAGGAGCTTCTGTCTGGGAGGTTTGCTCTTAGACCAAGGCACTGCGGGACGGCAGCTGAGGCTGCACTGGCCTCAAGTAGATCCAGAGGCTGGAGGTCACATTATTGAGAAACATCACAACAGTTGTGGTGAGGTCCTCCTGCAAGTGTGCTGCCCCTTCCACCTGGTGGAGCCCCACATGTGCACAGCAGAGACCAGCAAGATCCAGGGGTCCTTCCCAGCTCTCCAATCCTCTGTAGGGCTGACAGGGAGGAGAAGGCAGCCATGCTGCTCACTCCGCATCTGCAGACATTTTAGACTCTCCCAGCTTCCAGAGCCCTTTAGATTTTGGGGAGAAGAAACTTCTGAGGGCTTTGGACTCATCTTACAGCTCACATCGATCAAGGAGGGCACAGAACAACCACATTCCACCTTCTCCATTGTGAAGTGGAGCTGTAGGAGGGGGTGAAGGCTTGTCAGAGTGAGGTGTCCATGAACATGGGACAACACACACTCTTGAAACAGACATGGGCAGCAGTGCTAATCCTTGCACTGGAAGGGCTGGGGGAGCTCCCTGAGAACAAAGATGCGCAGGAACCAGAGCAAGCACCTCTGTCCATCTCTGTGGAGATGCCTTTGGCAGCTGGGAAATCCTGGAGTCATTCCAGAAGCTGCACACTCTCTCTTAGGGCTGCTCTTACTCTGTCTTCTTTGGCAGACAGTAGGAAAAGGTATGCCTACAAACAACAAATCTTGTCACAAACTAAACAAGGAAAAGATAAAGCCCTCCTAATCAACACTTTCACTCGCCACGCACTTTTTCTTTCACTGTTGAGAGGGCAGATAACAGAGCTCTTGCTTACACAGATGGGGTTCAGGCATGAAGCTGGATTCATGGTGGTCGATGTGTACCCCTGAGGGAGGGTCTGCTGCCTGGCAAGCACAGCTGTATCTCAGATAGGGAGGCAACAAATCACCCTCTCCCGCTCTTCCCTCCTTCCTGTGTCCAAGACAGATGTCTTTACCCATGGCCATTCACAGAGACCAATAAAGTAAATTTTCACCCTCTGGGATGACAGCTATGGCCTGGGTCTGATATGAAGGAGAAGTCTGAGGGAGGCCAGAGACCTTTAACTGACTGCAGCCTCCCTGCTGGCAAAGAGAAGGATATGGGTGCAGGGAAATAGCTTCTGGGCCAGGTAAGTGCCTGACACAGTGATCCTTGCAGCACTGTAAAGTGACAGGGCTGCCTGAGGCCCCTCCAAGATGCTCCAACCTGCTCCCTGAGGCACGCAGACGAAGGCATTGTGGTACAGAGTGGCCATGACCTCTGTGGCTGTCTCTTTACTAGTGAGATTCAGCAGGATATTGGTTAATGTCAACTGGGCTGGACTGAACATGCTCCTGTGAGCTTTTCTCGGAGCTTCAGGTCCTGTCCCCCCCTCCTGCAGAGCATGGGAGGCCATCCTGAGTGATGACAGCCATGACATGACAGCTGAGGGGAGGAAACCTAACACCATATCCTGGAGAACCAGACACTCCTCTGCCCATGCTGATTACCTCTCAGTATCCTTTCAGGAAACATGCTTCCAGCTCTATGGGAGAAGGGAAGTTGTTTGGTTTGGGCACTCTGGCTTTCTGCTTCTCTTAGCATACAGGGTCCCCCACACTTGCTGAAAGTCAGGGGTGATCTGTGGCAGGCTGTTGCTCATGAATGATGTTTTGAATCAGAAAGATCTTCCTGTCCTTAGCAAATGTAAAGTCATAGTTAAGCCTCAGCAGAAAAAAGTGGGCAAGCAACTTCGAGTCAGAGGCTACCACAGGTCAGTGAAAGCCATTCCACCCCATAAGTGCCTCGTCTTGCAGCGATAAGAAAAATTGGCTGATTAATTTACTAATATTGACTTTAAGCAGTAAATCCTGGAGACAGCAAATACCCACTCCCTCTTTGGCCACCACTTCCTGCTCAGAGCTTGTTAGCTCTGCTCCTTCCCATCCTGTGTTCACCGTTTAAATAAATACCTCTCAATGCTGCCAGGGCTGCCACAGACCAGAGCTGAGCATCCAGCTGGGCTCATCAGTGCTCCACCACCTGGCCTGACTCTCCCGTTTCATGAGGAAATATTGAATCCAACCCCTGCTCAGAGCATGGCTAAGCCTGACCAGACTGCTCTGGGCTTTCTCCAATAAAGTGTCAACCTTCTCCAAGGCATAAGATCACCACTCTCTCGACCTCATCCCAGGGCTGCCCCACTTTCAAGGAAAGAATGTTTTTCCTTTGTGTCCCAACAGGCTTTCCCTTAGCACAGCTTTAGTTCCTTGCCTTGGTGCACTTCAGAGAAGACCCCAGCTCATCGGCTCTGTAACCCTCCTTCAGACTGCAGGTCAGGCTCCATGCTCACCTAATCTCCATGAGAACAATGCAGATTCCTTCAGCCTGTCCTATGCACCAGCAGCTCCCTACCTTGATGGCCTCAGCTGAGGTCCAACATAGGGATGAGATTCTTGCTCTGGGTTACCCTAACTGGGTCCAGTATTCCTGGTGTGGGCTCAAATAAGGCAGGGATAATGGCCACTCGTCTAAGCCCACCGGCTGAAATTCAGCCCATCCAGATGGACTTGGGCTGCTCAGCATGAACTGTGCCTGTGTCTCCCTCGGCAGCCTGAGGTTTTCACTGACAGGACTCAGAAAACACAAAGAAACCACGATGTAGCTTGCGTGGTAAACAGCGTGAGCTGCACTTTGCAGCCTTAATAATGACGCTTTTATCGGCTCTCTCCCCACCACCTCCCCATGCACTGAGAGCAGCTTGGGTGTAGCGTTAATCCCACGCCCCGGACACGGCTGTGTGCCCGGCCAGGCTCGGAGGGCTGAGGGCGCAGTTCTGGAGCGCGGCTCTGGAGCTCCCACCGCGCCCTGTGGAAGGACGAGCCTCGCTCCGCAGGGACCCATCCTGGCCGATCTCCTTTTCCAGCGCTCATCCCGCGGCTCCGTCCCGCCCGGCGCGGCCGGCACTGCTCCCTAGCGGCAGCACAACAGTTCGGGATGAAAAGGACCTTAAACATCATCCCTTTTCTCCCTTGACCAGGTTGCTCACAGACCCATCCAGCCTGGCTTCGAACGCTTCCAGGGATGGGGCATCCGTAGCTACGGGTGCTTCTCTGGGCAACCTATGCCTGTGCCTCACCACCCTCACATGAATTTCTTCCAAATACCTGATCTAAATCTACTTTCCTTCACTTTGGAGTCATTGTCCTTTGTCCTGGCACATGGATCTTGACAAAAGTCCCTCTCCAGTTTTCCTGTAGGCCTCTTTTAGGTAGTGGAAGGTGCTCAGAGATCTCACCAACTGTGTAAGGCCTTCCTGGATTTAAGTTTAGCTCCTGTCGTGGCAGAGAGGTACTGTATCTTACATCCACTTAAGTGGATACAAGAAAACATGAAACCATTTTCCCTGGTTGCTTCAAGAGGGGATTTCTTTTGGCTTTTCTCTAGAAGGGTTTGGTGGAGAAAACCTCCATGAAAACAAAACACAGAAGAAATTACCCAAGTAGGAAAACTTTTTAAAACAAATGTTTCCTGCATAAAGGTCAAAGCCCTGGATCATCTGTTTTCTCCATGAAAAAGCCACCAATATCAACAATAATACCCAGGCACAGCCTTTCACACCATGTGACAGGCTGGCACTTCTCATGTAGACATTTATTCTGTGTGGCTTGAACTGTCTATAATTCCAGGGCAACACCAGTCTGTAACTCCAGGGTCCATTGCAGTGATCAGTCACCCATTGCTGCAGAAATGCAAGCCCATTTTAATCAAGTAAAGGCAATTTTAGGGAAAACAAGGTGAACAAAACAAACAAACAAACAAACAAACAAACAAAACAAAACTACCAAAACAATTTAGGAGCCACTGAAAAAGAATACACATAGAGAAATTAATTCAAGTATCCCAAAAGACAGAGAAGGAAGAAATCATTGACATCAGTATCATGTGACTCCTGATGAACTGAAGGAAACCTTCTGTGAGAATATGATCTGCCTGCTGAAGACATCACAATGCTGATACCCTGTAAGTATTCCCCACTATTCTTGCAGCCACCAACCTGAGAACACGGGAATTGTGGCTAAGGAGCCATTATTTAATTGGCCAAGTCTAGGGCCAGCACTGCAGCGAGCCTGATGACGGGCTATGTGCTAAAACATACTGCTGTAGAAGAGGTACGGGCCTAGGACATCCTTTGTTAGCCTCGGAAGGTGATTGCCAGGATTCATGAGCACCTTTTCCCAAGTGGAAGAGGCCCACATGAGATGCAGACGGTCTCCTTGCTAGAGCCAGCCACAGGAATAGTTGACTCACAGTGGTTCATGCACCAAGCTGTGTCTCAGAGATCAGACCAAGAGCTCTGGTGCTGGCACTGAACAAAAAAAGGTCAGAAGCTGTTCCTTAATCAATCAGGATCTCTGTATAGTTCACATCCACACAACAGCTTTGCAAAATCTTAAATGGCTAGTGGATCTTAGCTTCCTGGCATCAGAGAAGGGAAGCAGTGAGCTCAGAAAGCTCCTCTGAGCCAGCCCACAGTTAATATTCCTGCTTCCTCCACGGCCATTTGCAGCCAGACGTATGTCCCTGAGCATACAATAGCCCTGTTGGCTTCCTGTCATCAGAGAAGGTGAGGATACAGCCTCTTTTCCTCTCAGCCCTGGGTGAGAGCAGTGTGGCCAGGGTCCTTCACGCTGGCCAGCTGCACCCGGACCTGAAACACTGCAGAGTTCAGTCTGGCAGCCCTGGGCTGGGCCTCCCTCCCCCTAAGTCTGCTCACACAAAGGGGTTGGATGACTGCACCATGTCCAAAAATAACTCCCAAAAGTAACACCAGCTTCCAGGTATAGCAGCTGCCACCATCTCCTTGACTTCTTGAACTAGGGCATGGAGAAGACATAAATTTCAACTGTACTGAGTTAAGAAATCAGCTATGCTGTCTAGAGAGGGCTTCCAGCAAATCAGGGCTTCAGGATCAGACCAAGACAAGTGTGTAAAGCTGTTCTTTGTGCCAACATGGGCCGCTGTGCTCTGATACACCAGACTCTGTAGAGTCAGATCCCCATCAGCCTTCCTGTGCTCACGTTAGTTCACTTCCAGGTGCCGCAGGAGTGGGATACCCTCTCTGATCAGTGACATTGCAGCTCCAGGTAATGGACACAGCTAAAGCCCTGCTCCGGATACACAGACTACCCTCCAACTACAACTCATAAAGCTCTGGACTCCCTCCAGGATACTCCCTCCTGGACAAATGGCAGCTGCCTCCCCCACCTTCTCTCATAGATTTGATCCACTTCTTGTCACTTCCAAAGGCAAATCATACGACCCAAAGCTAGTGAAGAAGACTTTCCTATCTCTTCTTTGGTAACTTGGCAGATGAAACTACATGTTCGCATCTCATTCATTGCCCTCCAGGCACCCTGGGCTGTTGACAGGGCAGCAGCTGCAGAATTCACTATCCCTCAAACACCCTCAGGAAGCCAGTCACCACCCTCTCAGCAGGAGAAGGGGCAACATCTGCCATCCTCTTACCCATGTGCAAGCCAGTTCATCACCCTGAGGTGTGGAGCTGCCCCTGAAGGCCTGTTACACCCCCATTAGCTGTGGTTATTGCTGGATGAATTGTTCCCACAGATGTTGCTGTTGCATAACGTGGAACACGGTGTCAGCCTGCGGCTGTGGGAACTCCATCTCTGCAGCCAAAAAAACTAACTGGCCTGGGGTGCAGGAGGCAAGACCAAGCATTTCTGGTGCTGCTGCCACAGGACAGGCAACATAATGTTTCCAGCAGTAACACCTCCTCTAGCTGGCCCAGCTCCACGTTGGAGCAGTCAGAGAGTAATTAATGCCAAACATGATCCCCGTGCCAATCTCCGAGCTTCTGTTCCTCTCACAGGTAGTGGCCTTCCCTACCTGTCCCTTTTCCTGGCTGGGATGTGGATGCCATCCACATGTGGCTGGGATGGAGCTTCATGCACTCACATCTGGGGCATGCCTATGGCCTGACAGGAGACCCTCAAAGCAGCCTGGTGATTCAAGGGGCTGCAGAAGTTTGATGTGCCACCTCTGGCCTGGCCTTGCTGACCTATCCCTCCTCCTTCCCTCTGGTGTCTTCAGCAACCCAACAGGCCAAAAAAATCCAAGGTAAGACAGACAGGGTGAAAAGCAATGAGCAGCATGTGCCACGCTTCTTGCTCTGTATCTCTACCAGTCTCAGAAGCACAGGGAAGGCTTGAAAGAGTAAACTCAAGAGACACTTCATTACAAACTGACAAAGATTTATTTCCATTTCAAGTGAATTACAAGGGTAAATACAATAAAAAATCTCCAATACAGAATATAATATTTTCCTAGGCTGTACAGTCCATTTCTTTCTCAAAGTCTGCTCAGGCCTGACTATACCAGAACTTGGGCAGGACAGGAGCCAAGAAGCTCCTTCCTTTGAGGAATGAGCGCCTTCAAGGCCTCCTCTCTCTTCTCATCAGTGCTCACATTTAACAGTTTCCTAGAGGTTTACACTCCAGATTTATTGGACTCTTCTGACAGAAAACAGAAGAGTAGTTTAAAACTTAGACTAACTTTGCTAAAAGGAAGGCTCTCAGATATTTACAATAAAATTTACAGAAATTCATTTTTTTTCTTACTCTTGGTGGTGCCTGAGTTACAAGCCACGTGCCAGACGAAAACACACTGAGATCCACATATTTAACATATCCCCATGGCACAAGCATACATTGAGATCCAATTGGCTAACATATCCCCTTGGCATATCCCCATATCCTCACAGAGGGATCCAACCCCATGGCTCCCCAAGGACATGACAAGCGTATCTTCCTCTGTCAGTGGTCAGGCAGTCCCACATCTCACGTTGGCACAGGGGCAGCACTTGTCACTGCCACAAGGCACAGCCAGGACAGACCTGTGGTGGCACCTGAGCCTCTCTGACAGCTCAGAGAGGTTGGAACAGCCACAAAACTACAGCAGTGCCAGTGGGAAGGGACTGCTGAAGTCTTCAGAGCTGCTGCAAGCAGGAGGTTGGAGCACTGCCAGCACTAGGGAGGTACAGCTTTGTCTGTTTTTGCCTCAAAAACCTTGAAGCACAGACCCCACACAGATCTCAAGTCCTTTGAATGGTCCCAGTAGCTCTTCATAGCTCTGCTCAGGGCTTCCAGTTGTTTGTGGCCGAAGTTTAAGTAGTTTTTTACCATGCCTCAGGTTCTTGATGCAGCAAGCTCTTTACTGTACCTGCTGCAAAAAAGTTACCATCTAGATATGCCCAGTTTCCCTGGTTTGTAGGTATAAAAGATCTGGAGAGAAACAAGAACAAACATCTAGACCTTCTATGCGAACAACACACAACTGAACCTACCCAATTTGTGCATTCTGAGTCACCAACATCTATCAGGCTTTTCCTCC
The DNA here is from genome assembly GCA_025920805.1 of Petroica traversi. Taxonomy (NCBI): domain Eukaryota; kingdom Metazoa; phylum Chordata; class Aves; order Passeriformes; family Petroicidae; genus Petroica; species Petroica traversi. The sequence goes on along the minus strand of JAHLSL010013621.1, from coordinate 5,695,812 downwards.
AGATATTGAGTTTTACTCCTTGAACTGCCTACAGAGGCTATCTGAGCTCAGATCTTCCACAAAACCTGTATCATCACTGGTGACCTTTTTATAGGCTGCACTCTAAACTAGCACGAGGGCTGAAGCAGAGTACAAAATGAGAGGATCAGGCCCAGAAGACATCTAGGCTCTTCCTTCTCGTGACTAATGCCAGGATTCATGGATGCATGAAGGGAGGTTTACCTTGGATATCACCCCAGATGGTGGCTGAGCACTGGAACAAGCTCCCCCGGGAGAAAGCACTAAGCCTGACTGAGTTCAGGAAGTATTTGGGCAATACTGTCAGGCACATGGTGTGATTCTTGGGGTGTCCTGTGCAGGGACAGGAGCTGGGCTGTATCATCCTGATGAGTCCCTTCCAACTCAGCATATTCTATGATTCTATTAAAATTATCTGGTCCACATTGATAACTGCTTCTACAGGAAGGAAAGAAAGCATTAGAAGGCAGGACAGCTCTTCTTCCAGCTACCCCCAAAGAGCAAGAGGTTGGCATGAATCGCTGTCAAAGTGATGCAGGCCAGTCCTTGTAGGCAATGAAAGCAGAGCCAGCAGCTATCAAAAATATTAGCAGCTGGCACAGCTAGGTGTACAGATCCACTGAATGGTGAAGGGAGAGTTGAGAGAGGTGTTAGCACAGCTGCTGAGGAGACCTGGCCCTGGCTGAGACAGCCAGGCTGCCGACAGGACTCTGCTCTCTCCAGGATGGCAGCAGCCTCTGGATGTGCCAGGGGCAGGAAGAGCAAGGAAGATACAACACAGCTCTTCAGAAAGGACAGGAAAGGAAAAATCTGACTGACCTCAGCGCAGCAAAGAGCTGAGTGTTGGCTGCCTGTGCCCACTGGCTCCGTACATGGAGCAGCCTCCCCAGCCCTGGGTAGGGACAGCAGCTTCCTGCAGTGCCACAGGCAGGTCTGCACGGACACGGGGCAGTGCTGCCAGGCCAGTGCAGCCTCCCAGCCCAGGAGCTGGCTCACCAGTGCCATCCCTGGCACTCTGAACCCTTGAATCCAAAACTGATCTCCTACCTCACAGCCCCAGGAAGGCAGAAACACAACTTCCTCTGCCCAGCCACTGCAGAGGGCTTTTACTCTTCTCCACACCATGCTGTGCTGTGAGGACACCCAACCACCTTCCTGCTCCACTCCATTTCCTCTCTCATGTCCCACAGATCCATGGACCATAGAACCCAGAGAAAGCAAGAAAGCTGCCCCTACACAAATTTCATCCAGTTGAGGACCCCATCTGAAAAATGCTCTGCAGAGCAGAAGATACAGGTGTCTTCATGGCATCAGAATTCCTTTGCAGCAAAGCACAGCAGTAGGATAAGAGACAGTAAACATGAAATGACTAAAGAAGTGCTAAATGAAGGGTACAAGGAGAAACTTCTCCCTCAGAAGGAGAGCCAGGTTGCCCAAATAGACTGTGCTGTCTCCACTCCTGGAGGTGATGAAGACTCAACTACACAGGGCTGAGCCTACTGCTCCGAGTCATAGCTGACCCTGATTTGGGTACCAGATTGGAACAGAAATTTCCCAAGATCTTTTCCAACCCGAGTTATGCTATGATCTATACCCTTCTCTGGTGAGAGAGACACTGGTGTACGTGCACCCTGTCTGTTCTTCCAAAGCTCTTGTTGAGGCTCTGGCTGCACTTTCGCACTCCCTCCCCCTATACAAGGCCCCATTACACTGCAGGACCTTCTCACCAACCTCCTCCTGGTCCTGGACACACAGGCTCCCTACCTCCATGGGAGAAAGGAGCTGTATAAAAAGACCTGGGAGCAGGGCTATGTTGGCTCCCTCAACACCCACAGCCCCTGACTATCTACTACTGCTCCAGACCCCTTTCCAGTGCGGTGGGATCTGTTGGAAGAGGTACGCTTGAGTTTCCCCATGTATCTAGTTTCAAGCCTTTGCCTGTCACAGACATTGCTATCAGTCGTTCCCTCTCCATATCTTTCTCCAGTATCTTTTAAATCCCAGGAAAGCTTGAAAGTGCAGCAATTGAAGATAAAAAGGCACCCTGTCCTGCCTCTTGTGTTCCAGAAAATAAAGTTTTCCCCTACATATGCCAGTTTCTCTAGGCTACAGACAGAGCTGGGTTGATCTTAGGATCAAAGTAATTTAGGCTCTAAGTACCTCCACAGACCTCAGGATCAAGTCTCCACTCAAAACAAGTCCAAATTCAACGTTAGCTACAACTCCAGAGGCAGATCTGGCTCCTTCCCATCACGTTGGAAAGACCTCCAAGGGCAGAGGTGCCACAGCTTCCCTGTGTCCCTCTTCCAGGGGCTGGGCATGCTCATGGTAGAAATTTCTGTAGTTCCAATCCCACCATGGTTCCCACCCCTGCAGCACAGAGCACACCTGGAAGGATGCATTTTTCTGCAGCCCTGGCATCCAAACTTTCTCTAGCCACACTGCTGGTGTGAAGCCTGGGGCTGAAGCAATTGCCATCGTGCCACCACATCAGCACCACACATTCCGCTTTTACAGCTTCGTCTGCACGAGGCCAGGGAATGCTTCCTCCTGTCTCCCTCCTTCACCTCACCAACAGACATTTAATTCTCTAAAAGCAAAATCATCAACAGCTGAGAGACTTTTAAGCTTGGAATCTTCCTGGGTAGACCAGAAGGGGCCCAGTTGGGTGTGCCGGGAGGGTGGGAGCCCGGCAGGAAGCTTTGAGCACCTGCCGCAGGAAAGGCTATCGAAGGGGAATAGACTGTTCGCACCATCCAGGCACTTGGGAGTCCCTAGGACTTTTCTGCTGAGAGCGGACAGGGCTGGACAGGGCACCCCAGGTCCCCAGGGCTGACGCTCCGTGCCAGGATGCCAGGGCAGATGGCAGAACGCGTAGGTGCAGCCCAAGCGTCTTCAGCATCTTCCCGGGCGGCACCGGGAGCAGCTGCGCCGGGTGACCCCCGCAGTCCGCCCT
>JAHLSL010013621.1:5633705-5687838 GCA_025920805.1 Petroica traversi | reverse complement strand
CACAGTGACGCTCTTCCGATCTATAGCGTCACTGTGTAGGGGGGGAGCGGCGAGCGGCGCCGCTGTCGGAAGGGATGCTGCCGGTCCGGGACAGTCCGCCCCGGGCAACGTTGCCCAGGGAGCCCCACGCTTCTTTGCGGAAATCAAGCTGTCGAAACAAATTAGGCTGGAAAAAACCACCCGGTGACAGATCTGCGTGGGGAGAGATAGTAAATGCGGGCTTAGGCTACGCGGTTTGCGTGCAGAGCTGCTCTGTAGAATGCACCGGGGCTCTCGGCGCTGGTCCCCATCAACGGTTTGGCTGCCGTGCCCCGGTTTACCCCTGAGCTGACCTGCTTGTCCCTGATACTTGTGCTACAGGACCCCACAGGTCCATGATCCAACAAGGAAGGATGCCAGGCTCTTTGGAGGCTAATGCTGGGACATACCTGCCAGCTCCCTCATGTTTGCTCAGACACTTGGGGCTGAGGGTCAGACCCCATCTGAGTGCACTAGCTGGTGAGGAATGCTTGCCCAGGACTTGAACCCTTGTCACACATACCCGCAGGCCTGGGGACAGCACAGCCTTCTCAACCGCTGGCATGATGTTCCTTGCAAGCCAGAAGATAAAGGAGATGACAGGACAGGACGTCCTAGAGGTGAGATGGAAAGTGTGTGCAGGTGTGCACAGCCATGGGTGTGCATGGAAGGGTGCAAGGGCACTGCTTTGGGGGCTGGGGTGTGAGTGAGAGTGTGTGGGTGTGCACTGACAGGCGAGTGTGCAACAAATGCCAGCACACACAGGTATGGACATGGACCCGAGGCTTGCACGTGGGTGTGTGTGCAAGAAACAGATGTGGGCAGATGTGTGTGCAGGTGCTGTGCATGGCTGTACACCTGATCCTGCCCATGGCTTGGTGTCTCCTGCCAATTCTGCCAGAACTCAAGTCACGAGTGCACTCCTGAGTCTATCTTTGTAGGAGAAGCTTTCCCAAAGCCCTCCTGGGCATTATACAAATGACTTTTAATGGAGAAAGGGGAGGTAAGAACTATCCTAGTGTAACACAGCTCCCTTGGAGGTGTCCAACAGAGTTGTTTATCTGCTTGGAGAAAAGTCTGTATGTATCTCAGTGCGCGCGCGCGTGTGTGTGAGGATCCATTTCCATGCAGCCAACACACCCCAGCCCTGCTTTCCATCTAAATAAGGGACCCAGAAATCACTGACCACCTGCTGTTCTGTGCAACTTCCCAAGAATCTTGGAGATAGCAAAAAATCCTATGGAGCTAGCAGAATAAACTTTGAAGTGGCACTTGGTGTGGACCCACATGTGCATGTACTGTGTCCAGGAGCTGGATGCTGCACTGGGCAGCATTTCAAATCACATGCTGCAGAGTTTGTGTCAAGAAAAAAAAAAAATCAACCGCCTGTACCAACACCCACGTTCTTGAAGTGCACAGCAGACTGGGGTAGTATTACCCTGTGCAAACTGAAACCCAACTCCTTCAAAATGAATCTGCCTCACCAGTAATGCTCTGCCTTCTGACTCGTGGGAAGCTGCAGCTGGGAATGGATTTTCCTGACAGACGTTCCAAAAGGCAGTGCTGTAGTTCAGTCACCTCTGGGGCTGTGTCTCTCTGTGCCATGCCAATTCCATGCCTCCAGAGGGCAAAGTCAGATCGTGCTTCACTTTGCACTTGTAGAGGATGGGGAATGAAAGAGGTGAGTGCTGAGGAGGGATGGTGTGCTGAACAGCTGCATTTGCCCTCCCTGCTGGTGATAAAAATCCTTTCCCAAGTAAGCACTTTCATTGGCAGAGCCCAAAGCAAAGTGAAATGGATACCCAGACAGCATGTGCTGGCTCTTGTCCTTTCTCCTTTCCACATCACACAGCTTAAACTGTGGTGCCAGTATTTGTGAGTGAAGTGGAAGTTCAATAACTTGGTGCCCTGGAGACTATCCTCAATCTGACATTATCATAAACCTAAACACTGAATCGTTAAAAACACTTTTAAGTGTCTAGTTTGGGAGCAGGAGTATGTCCCATTTTAGGCATTGATGTCTCTTTTGAGTACCAGTTCCCATGGGGAGGGGACTGTGGAGAACATGAAATTCCAGCTCACCCATGTGGATCTTAGACTGCAGCTCTCCTCCATCTGTAAGTCAAGTGGTGCCTGTTGCTGGAGCAGAACAGTTTCTGTTCGTGTTTGTGAAGCATTTTCTCTTAATTCCATCATGCTGGAGGAGGGACAAAGGTAAGTAACATGGAAAACACCATACATTCATTAAAACTTTGAAGTTCATAATACAATCAAAAATGTATGATATCTACAAAATATTAACCACACAGAATCTATCACTTGAACTTTCTTTTCATCTCTGGGACAAATTTTAGAGTTATCATTTTTTCTGTCTGAATTTCTCAGCTCAGATCCTGCTGACATTAAGGTCTGCAGCCTTCAGCTGAGCAGAGTGGTCACTGACTATGAGACCACTGCACTGCAGAGTGTACCCTGCACAAGGGCACTGTGCTTTGGCCTCTCAAGAATGGATTTTTTTAGTAGTGATAGGTGCTAGGGAATTACCCCAAGCAAAATCCCATCTGCCTGGATCTCCAAGAGCAATTTCCACCCATGGGAAAAAAGGCAGTTCACTCTGCACTCAGTTGCCATGTTACAAACCACACCACTGAGATCCCTCAAGGGTAAGACTACTGGGACACCCTGCTCTTCATTATTCCTACAATCTGAGCTCTTCTTCCACTTCAGCCAGACAAGGAGAAGTGGACATTAAATGTGTGACAGCCCCTTCAAGAACAGCCTGTTGATAGTTTTGTTCTACATCCAATTTCCTCTCCTCTCTGAGATGAGGAGAAGTTTTGTCTCTGTGTCACAGGAATGGCAGGGCTGTATTTAATGTGCTCCAAGTTAAAGGTCTGGCAGAGTCAAAATCCCAGACCATATTGGCTGAGTGCAAACCAAGTGAGAGCACAGACCCATGGCACAGCCACCACCCCAAGCTCAGCTGCATCTGTCATGGAATGGCAAGTTTGGGGGTTTTATTGCCTGTGTGTTTGGGGCCAGAACCTTGCTGTTTGAAGTGTGCAGAGCATCACAGCCAGACACTTCATGACACTTTGGGACAAAGATCTTAACCCTATCTACAGTTTGTGGTTAGGATCTGAGAGGGGTCCACTAGCCTGAGCCTTTTGGAATAGGACAAATGATGACATAATGCGCTTTCAGAGCACACTCCACAAAGTTTCCAAAGTGACTGAGCTTAAGATATTTTGCACCCTACTGGGGTGAGTGGGAGACAAGAACAGGGAGGTGATTGCATGGATTTTGAAAATACTTTGTGGCTAGACTGTGGTATGGGGACCAAGGTGAAACCTCTGAGGGAGAACTGATGTCCAGCTGGAGTATGACCACGTGGCAGAAGAGAGGCTGGAAAGCAATATACTATAAGCACACTGCATATTTTCACCATCTGTGTCTAATGGGGGCAAGGTTTCACACTCCATCAGTGGCCTGGTTGTTTAGTATCAGTGCTGTTTTTCCAAATTACTGCCTCATCCCTCAGTTAAGTTTTCTGTGGGAACTTGGGGTTGCAGGGGAGAAAGAATTGTTTGCTGAGAGAATCACATGGATGTAGCCAGGTGGGAGGCTTGAGTTAGCTGTTGTGGTCATTCTTCTGTAGAAAAAAAACAACAAAAAACCCCACACAATATCCTGGTGGCTTTAAAACAGGCCACGTCTCAGGCTAGAAATTGGGACAAGAGCCGTGGGCAGCCTTAGCTTCCATCCAGCATGGTTCCGCCTGGGCAGGGCACCGAGCATCCTGGCCTGACAGCCCAGCAGCTCCCCTGGCTCTTGGATGGAAACAGGACCTGCAGCAGGTCAGCTGCAACAGGGGCTGGTGCAGGTGGGCAGGGTGGGTCCCTCAGAGCAGAACACCTCCACTCCTGTGGGACCGTGCCCCAGTGGGCTGGAAAGCCTGGGAAGCCCAGCAAAGCAGAGATGTGAGTGGTGCCCGGGGCAGCAGTGCCCTGTGTGCCCGTCCCAGCTGGGGCCCTGCTGCAGAGGCTCCGGGGAATGCCGGGCATGGGCCAGGAGTGATTCTTGCAACGAGTGAAGTACGCTCCCTACTGGGTTTTCCGAGGAGGAGCACATCTGGTCAGGCAAGCCCAGGTCTGTGCCAGCATTCCTAAAGAGTTAAACATGGAAACTTGCTGTGCACACTGGCAGCGAGAGCCTGGTTTAGCTGAGACAAAACGAAGCAATAGAAAATTCCACATGTGATGTGGGCAGCAGGGAGCAGGCACCTTCTTGGTGGAATCTGTGTGGATGCAGCCTGAGCTGGATGGGCCGTGACACATTCATTTGTTCTCCTGCTGAAGCAGATTTTAGAGTTGGTTTCCAAGAGAATAAAGCTGCCCATTCTTGCCTTTGCACCACCAAGATAACATTGGGAGTAGTGCAGATCTGTCAGATGCTTCAAAAAGGAGGGGCTGGCTTTTTCTGGAAACATGCAAAGCAGAGTCAGGCTCTTCCATAAGCTGAAAATCACTTGCTATGCTTTTTGGATTTGGATTTTATTTTTTTTTTAGGTGTGCAGGTGTTAGGAAGTTTGCATGGCTCCTGCTCCCCTGAAGCCTGTGAATTTCAGCACCTCATGAAAATCTTCCAGATGGGTATCTTTGAATAGCCAGCAGATACTGTTGGCATGGAAATAAGTTCTTTCTACTTTGCCTATCAAATGCCCTGTTGGGGCAGTCATTCAGCAGTTTGAGAGGTTTCATCTCTGGCAGGGTGAACATTTCCTAGACAGTAATTCCCAGGTATCCTGCTGGAACCAGCCTGCTCTTCTGGCTCACAATAGGTGTCACTGGCATCCAACAGAAGCTCCTACCGAGGGCCCACAGGGTCAGAAAGACCCTGGGGCTTGTGGACAGGAAGTGTCACCTGATGACAAATTGTTTAAAGACAAATTAGCATTTGCCAGAGTAGTAATTCAACCCTCTACAAAGCTACTAGTGAAACGTGGTGCTCGATAGATAATGACAGAATACAGGTTTAGAGGGAATTATTAATTGCTTGCTTTGGAATTATTTAAGTACAATTATTTAATTAATTGCCATATTATGAAGAAACTATATTTGCAAATATCCTGCTTTACTTCAATAAGCTATGTGGAAAGAAGTATTATTTGTTTTCTGTTTTCTTTGTTGCAGACAGAACCACATTGTCCTGGACACTGGCTTTTTCTAACTCACACTTAAGCGTGGGATGGGGAGGGGACAGGTAATTTTGGCCACACTGTAGAGTTAAGAGGTAAATTTTCCAGTGCAGGTGAGAGAAATTTCTTGGTGTTCTTTGTTGGCAGTGTTTTTCATGTTGTTTCACCCAAATTTAAATATTTAAACCTAACAAATTGCAGTGGTGTTGTGCTGTAATTTACTAACCAATTCCTATCCTGAGACATGCTCCGCACTGTGGTCTTTGCAGAGCATTTGCTCCGGGGTCACACACAGTACATCTGCCGAGGAGGGAGATAAAGGGGAGCAAAATTGTTGGGAGCTAGTAGATGGGAGCAGTGGGGTGAGACTGGGAACACGTGAAGGAGGGGAAAGAGAAGTACCATGAAAAAGCAAGGAATGTGGAGAGGAAGGGTTGGGGGTGGAGCTGGAAGAATATGAAGAGCCTTTGCTAGAGCACTAGTTGGGAGGTTTGTTTTGTGGACAGAATCTTGTGCGGGTAGACAGAAAACAGCTCACCTAAGTTTCATCTTGGTCTGGAATCAAAGACTCTCAGCATCACTTTGGTACCAGCAAGAAAACATGAAAAGGAATGTTGCAGCTTTCTAGGTCTACACAAACCACGAAAAGGTGCTTTTTATCTTTTTTTTTTTTTTTTAATAAACTAAGGAACATCACTGATTAAACTTTATTACTGGGTATTAAACAAAACACTTGTTGCCCTTCCTTGGAAACTGCAGCCTTTACCAAGCTTTGCGTGATTCTACTTGATCAACAAAAATAAGCTGTTTCAGTAGGTAGGTTCAGGCACCCAGCCCTTTTGTGTGCCAAGTTTCTGACTCTTCTTCGGGGTTTTCTGGTGAAGCCCTTAGTGACAAAGCAGGCTGGTCAGAGGCAGAGCTGGGGAGCAAAGACATGGGGTCAGAGCCTGCAGCAGGGACTGCAGGGACAGACAAAGGCACAGCCACAGCGTGGCCCTGCGGCCGGAGGCAAAACCCCCAGCTTGAAAACAGCTCCCAGTTAAAGCTGAGAAGCCTCTCTGGGCTCTTTCCTGGCCTTGTGACCCACAGCCAAGTGGATGCCCGGGCTGGGGCAGTGTGTCCAGCACTGATGGAGGAAAGAAAAACTGTACTTGAAAGGGCACAAAACCCGCAGCTCTGTGTGCGTGTGCCCGAGCAGAGCACAGCGCAGCGCAGGATGTTGAACCACGCCGGGCAGCAGGGTGAGCTGTGAGTGCCGCTGCCGCGGCTGCATTCGGCTGCCGGGCTGATGCTGATGGGGGATCGGTAGGACCCAGCGGTACCCCACTGTAATTCCACGCCTGAGGGATGTAAATAGTCTTTATTTAAAAAACAAAGTGTAAAGTGGGGATCGTTCGAGCTTATTGGCACTGGCAGACAAAATTTGAATACTTTTACAAAGACCTCCTGTTTTTTTTCCCTAGGCCCCTTTGTTCTCATTGCCTCTCTCTGACCCTTTTGCAATCACCATGGTAATTACCAAGTAATGCCCTATTTACAAGTACCTTCCGAAATCTGCTGGAGTTTTGCTTGAGCCTGTAGTAAAAATGTCTCTCCCCAGATGAGAAAACGGGTTATTTTTCAAATTCAAGTTGTTTTTATTTTTATTTTTGTTTTTGTTTTTTTTAACAAGACTGAAAAGGCAGTGAATAGCTGGCATCCTGCTGAAGGGATTTACACTAGATAAGCATCTGCCCAGTGTTTGCCTGAGGAAATACCTCTAACCAAAAGTGTGTAGGTCGTGGTAATCAGGAGAGAAAGACGTGTTTTTAAATTTTGTGTTGCTAATAAAAACAGGCAGTGCACTGTTTTTCGGGGACAGCAAAAAGTTTCAGAAATCTCTTTCTGATTTTGAGCAGTCTGGTTTCAGTTGTTCTGTGACCAGTTCATATTTCTCATGTGAAGCCTGTGGCATGGGACAGGTTTCCCAAAGAGATGGTGGGATCTCTGTCTGTCCGGCTTTTTAAAATTTGACTAGTCATGGCCCTGAGCAAGCTGATCTAACTTGGGGTATAACCATGCTTCAAGTTTTTGCTGGAGCAGAAACCCTGCAATTTCTCTCTGTTCCTGTAGTAGAAACACGATTTACAGGAGTTTCTCTCAAATCAGCTCAAGTCCTGTCAACAATACAGAAAAGAGATCTGAGATCATAAGCAAAGGACTTCCCAAAATGCCAGGTACTCAGGTTTTCTTTCTTCCAGCTCACTGCTATAGTTTTGCTTATGCAGTTTGGGTATTCATATGCAAATCGCAGATTTGCCGACCATGCCGGACCATTATCAGAAAACAGATCTTCCAAGTGATTTAACAATCACTTCCAGGATTACTTCATGTTTTGGACCTGGAAAAGGAAGCAGAGTGAGTGGCATCATTTTGAGAGCTTTGAGATTCCCTCCCCTTTACTCTGCTGTGAGACAATGCAATATTTGCCACGTGAAGAGCGGCCTGGTTTTTGCTGGGATCGAGTTGTTTTTTTCAATGGTGGCTAGTATGGGGCTGTGTTTTGGATTTGTGCTGAAACAAGGGCTGGTAACAAGGAATGTTTTTGTTGTTGCTGAGCAGAGCTTACACAGAGCCAAAGCCTTCGCTGTTTCTCAACCACCGGCTCAGAGAGGGGGCTGCGGGTGCACACGGAGTTGGGAGGAGACACAGCCTGGATATCTGATCCCAGCTGACCCCGAGGGATATCCCACAGCATCTGGTGTCACGCTCACCGTAAAAAGCTGGGGGAAGAAGGAGGAGGAGGGGGAGGTTCGGAGTGATGGCGTTTGTCTGCCCAAGTCACCGTCAGGCGTGATGCGGCCCTGCTGTCCTGGGAATGGTTGAACACCCGCCTGCCCCCGGGAAAGCGGGGATGAATTCCTTGTTTTGCTTTGCTTCTGCGAGTGGCTTTTGCTTTACCTATTAAACCGTCTCTATATCAGTTTTCTTGGTTTTGCTCTTCCAGTTCTCCCCCCTGTCCCACCGGGGGGAGTGAGTGAGCAGCTGCGGGGGACTCGCTGGCTGGGGTTAAACCACAACAGAGAGTGCCTTTATTACTTTAAAAAACAGAGAACAAGGGAGAGGTGGAAAATTAAATGTGAAAATAATTTTTAAAAATACTGTTTCTTCCTTTAAGAAGTGTTTATTTAGATGTGAACATAAGAAAAGGTCTGAGGGCAGGGGCAGGCTAAGATTTGCTTCCAGTAAGTTAGCAGAGGACTCTCTGGTCTGGACAAGGTGATAAACACAGGAGATACAGGACTGACCTCTGCAGTCAGCAGAAAGAGGGGGCCTCCAGGAGGTATCTCCACCCTAAAAGCCAGAGATCACAGCTGGATCAGTGCAGCCTCCTTGATGCTCAGAGAGCAAACCCAGGGCAGTGCACCCATGGGCAACACGTGGTGCCCCCGTTCTTTCCTGGGGGCCCTTGCAGGTCATCCTCTGGTGTGTGGAGCAATCCAGCATCTCTGTGTGAGGGGGAATAACCCGAAAGAGGGGGGCATTAGTGCATCCTCTGGGCTGGAGCTGCCAGCCCAGTGCTGCAGCAATGCTGTGCCACGCTGAGGGCTCGGCTGTGGTGGAGAGATGAGCTGGATCTTGCTGGTTCAGTGCAAATGGCTGAGCACCGAAGGTAATTTCTTTCATTCACATCCTGAGTGGGGCGTGTCAGTTTTTTTCTCCTCAGAACTAGTCTGGGCAGCGCTGAGAGAGGAGTTGAAAAAATCAGAACTAATCCTGCAGGAATGACTCATTCTGGCATAGGATTTGCAGAGCAAGATGAGAAGTTCAGGTAAAACAAAGGGAAATGGAGGCTGTAGTAAAACTCTGTGGTTTGGAGCATGACAGTTAAACTGCTACGAAGTCAGAGTTGGAAACCCCCTCCCAACAAAGTGCTGAACTCAAAACCCTGGCAATGTTTAGAGCAAGTCAATATTCAGGCACACTAGTTGCTCTTTCCCATGGGAGCTGTAGGTTGGATTGCTAATTAACATTGGTCTGGAAAACAATTACTATTATTTCATTATTATTTTTAATTAAACAGAAATAAAGCAATGGTTGTCCTTTTAAAGTTGGACTTTGAAATATTTTCTGCATTTTTAGATGGGATTACACTGGCCAAGTCCGAACAGAGAAGCACTGGAATTCTGACAAAAATTTTAGGTAATTTTCAACCAGATTTCTCTAGCAAGGACAATAGAGTAGTTGGGGTGAAAGCACAAGTCCAGGCTAAATATCTGGGCCAAGGAAAGGAAGGTTGGATTTCTTGAAGCTATTGTAGACATAGAAATAATTTCCCCCTGTATCTTTTCACGAGTCTTTTAACTACTTTAGTTTGCTTTCTTCACCGGGTACCTTTGCAGACACATTCACCTGACTGCAGACCAGTAGCTCAAGAGAGCTCACCTCCAGGATGTGGATTAGAGATAGTAATTTCTCCATATTATTTAAAACACTTCACCTTGTAAAATAAAGGTGTTGGTGTGGTTACAGCAAAAAGTTAAAGTCATAGAGAAAAGGACGCTTTTCCATCCCAGCCTTTCACCCTTGTTAGTAGAGATGCCACACTTGCAGGAGAGTTTTACTTAGATGAGGATAAAGACTAAGTTTTAAAGGCAGATATTTCTGAAATGCCCAGAGCACTGGCAGAAGTGTGGTAGCCTTTCAGTAGATGCCAGGGAGGCAGAAAACCAGCTGACCTTTATGGACAGACCAGCTGAGACCTGCTAGACCTCTGCCTGGCAGGCAGTGAGATGCTGGAGTCCCTGTGGCAGGGCTTTGGCAGCGACATTTGGTGTCTTGCTGCTCCTGGTGGGGCTGGGGCCGGGCCAAGCTGGTGCAGCCTGGGGCTGCTGTGCATGCCGGCGCATTCTCCCGAGGATTAGCCCCGCAAGGAATGTGGTGCCAGAGGAATGTCCTCCCGGCGAAACCTGAAACCCTGGTCTGATACAGCCTGAAAAACAGGGTGGGTTGTGGCAGCGCCATGACCCCTGCGTCCGAGGCTGGGCTCATGGGGGATGCTTTCTGCAGTTTGGACTCGGAGAACCCGGACCAGAGCAGTGGCCTTGTGTGCTGCGTGGCTGGGGTAGAAGCAGCATCCCCCAAGAGCCAAGGACCTGAGGTGAGGGCACTGTTGGCAGGCTTGGACTCGTCTCCCAGTACATTCTGCCACTTTCCGTGGCACCACTGCCGCTGCAGAGTGAGCTGGACAGTGGTTATGGGGAAATGGGTTTTCACATCAACACACTGGGGCTTGAGGGTGCTCTCCCCTCCCTCTTACACCCAGCTGCTTGGCACAGCTGTCACTGTAGATGCTGACCTAGCTCTGGAACCTCCATGCCCTTATCCGTGTGGCATCAGGAGGTGTGTGCTGCTGTGTGTCCTTTCCTACAACACTCCTTGTGCAAAGAGGGAGTGACTGTGGCCAGGAAAGCCATGTCAGTTCATGCTGCTGTTCTAAGGCCAGGTGGCAAGTCCAAAAGAAAACTCAGTTCACATATGATGCTCATCCCAACTGATTCCTTCACAGACTTCAGCCACTCCCCACATTGCTTGCTCTAGAGAGTGACCACAGCTGTATTCCTGGTCCCAAGCCTTCCTCCAGCAGCAGGTGTCACCGCAGTCAGATGGTGCTGCCTCACCTCTCCCCTGAGTGAGAGGTGTTTCAGGGCTGCCTGAGCCTCCATGGCCAGGGCAGGATGTGGAGGGAAGCGTATCCCGTGCGGCTGCTGTGCACAAAGCTGTTTTCCAATGAGCTCATGGCAGGGTCAGTGCCAGAACAAGGGCAAATGGAGCGTAAAGAGGGTTTGCGCCCACACGCTGGCCCCATGCAACCTGTATTTGGTAACTGAGACTTGACTCCTGATCAAATTCCTGCCAGGTTATTGCTCAACCTCCTTACAGGGGCAGGAGCTGTGTGCACTAGGTGAAGGCATTAGGCCTCATGCAGCTACAAGGCAATATCTTTTCTGGCAGCTTCTGCTTTGGTTTCTTTTCCTTCTTGTCTGGAGGGGCTGTCAGACCCCACTGTGATGGCTGCAATCCTCTCCCCTTATGGGCAGTTCAGCACATTCCTGGCAGCCCCCAGCTTTGCCTGGCTAACCCTGCAGATAGCTTGTCCTGCTGCGTGAAGCAGAGACTTAGGAACAAGTCCAGCATTAAATATGCTGGGACCCTAAAGCTCGGGGCTTCCTTGTACTCCTGCTTGATGTAGCCATATGAGATCTCTCAGCTGCCCAGCTCCTGTCTGGGAAGCTAAAAATACCAAGGCAAAATCCCAGCTAATAGTTTTGGGACCCTGTGAGATAGAAAGCTGAACATTTGGCTCAAGATTTTTATGAGCCTGCCTGAAGTCCTTTTGCTTTACAAAGACCTGGGGCCAGGTGAGCCCGCAAAAGGAGGTAGGAAGGGAGAGGAGGAAGGAAGCTCTGAGGGCACCACAGGAAAGCCACAGCAGGCGCAGGGAGTGCAATTTCTGTCATGGGCAGATAGAAGACACAGATTGTGGTTCTCCCTTCTCTGAGATACAGACAACAGAGGTTGTACAAGCCCATGTGCTCCAGGATGACCTTGCCCCTTGAACAGTGGGGTTGGACCATATGACCCACTGTGGTCCCTTCCACCCTGACCCATTCTGTGATTCTGTGAATTAGGAGTACCAACCAGCACAGCAGGCCCTGGGACTTGCTGGTGACAGAGGCAGCTGGGCTGAGCTGCCCCTTTACACCCAGGGCCCCAGGCATGCCAGCACTGCCAAAGAGAAGTAGAAGCTGACTCACACCGATGAGCAGAAAAAACTGATAGGGTTGGGGGCACAGCCACAAAGAGAGTCTGAAGCAATGGAATGGGATGGCCCCCAGAGGCCTCAAACAGGTCTTCCACGGCAGATCATTGGTCCTTTCCTCTGCTCTCATTCCTCTACCATTAAGAAAAGGTTCTGCATCAAAAGCATGGCATCAAAAGCATGGCATCACCTTCCCTTTTCACCCTATCTTCCCTCCCTCGCAAACCAACTGCAAGGGATTGCAATGAGCAGTTTTCCATCTCCCACATCTTTTGCCCCAAGGAGCCTGAAACCTGTAGGTTTTCACCCAAGCCAATTCCTGGCATTATCCTGGCCAGTTCCAAGCCTCAGCCAATTCCTGGCGTTATCCTCAGCACATATTCCTTCTGCTCAGCTCTTGTTTCCTTTCTGTGAACGAGGAATAATGGTTTCCCTTGTCTTTCTCCAAGAAGGTCTGGCATGTTGGGCAGGTACTGCGTAGGAAACATCTGAATCCAAACCTCAACACTGACTGACTCATTGCCACTCAGACCTTTAAAATGTTCCTGCACAGCGGACTTTTCTCCCAGAACCTTTCCCAGCCTTCTAGGCATTGAGCATAGATGGCACCATGCCGGAGGAAGACACAGTACTTTCCTAAATGATGCCTGAGGTTCTTCTAGATTTTTTTGGTTTTCATCATATTTCATTTCTTTGATTTTTTTTTCCCTTTGTTTGTTTGTTTTGGAAGCCTAGAGGGCTTTCAGGAGAGGTCACTCAGGGAGAGAGTCTGCATATAATACAGATTTTTTTCTGGTTTTATTCTGAGTCAGAGTAGGAGGTTTGGTGCAGAGGTTTGGTGTAAAGTTTTATGAAAGGACTTGGGATATATGTCTGCTGCTCAAGTAACTCTCTTGGTCCAGTGATGGAAGTACGTGGAGCTCATGGGCACGTCACTTCTCCCAGGCAGCCATACCCTGTATTATGGTGGAGGGAGCTCTTGGGTGGATGGAGAGCACCTCACCACTATTTGAAGTGCTGGAGCTGAGGTGGGAAAGACCACCTGCTCCCAGTGCACAAAGCAAGTTCACTGGGGGTGTCCGGCACCTGCAGCCCACAGGTCTCTCCCATGCACCTGCAGGAACACGGACAACAAGACACTTGGGCTGCCAGGACTTCTGGCCTTGTGGGTGTCTGGGATTGATGGCAAGTCCTGTGGACCCAGGGCACAGGGGGGTGACCAGGTTAGCAGCAGCACCATGAAACGCACACCCTGTGCAAAAGGATGAGCCCAGCAACAGTTCAGCTGTTGTTATTTAGCAGGCATGGGGGACAGCAGCTAGCACTGCTCTGTGCACACACAGATCGCAGTGGCACTGGTGGCAGCTGCTCAATCCCTGAAGTGGCTGGAGGAGTACAGGAGTGGCTCTTCTGGATTGGCCAGCACCATCCTCCTGCCCAGGCAGGGCTAGTGTCCCCTGCAGAGGAGCCAGACCACCCCATGATGGGCTGTACCGTGTGCTGCTCTGGGCCTGGAGGAGCTCCTGCCTCTTTCTAGCAGAACCTCCAGTCACAGCCAAAATAGCACAGGGCTCTGAGTGGGTCTCCTGGCAGTCACAGCTGCCCCTGCCAGAAGAGATCCATTGTGCCTGTCCTGCTCCAAGGACTTCTGGAGTTCTGTAAATGAAACCGTCAGTGCATGAAATATGTAAATACTCCTCTGAGCAGTGATGCTGACCCTTGGGCCCTCTTTCTGGCCCACTGATCTTTAAATAGCTTAGCCTTAGTGGAAGGGGGTCTGACACCACCTCCTTATGCCCTCCCACTAAGAGAGCAACACGTAGCCTGGAGGAGCAGGAATTGCCCTGCCAAGGGGGTGAAGGTGGGAAAAGCCAGGGTTGTCTATGGGCAGAGAAGGGGTTGGCATGGGGGGCCCAGTGCGTGGGGTTTAGGAGTCCTGAGTTCAGGAGGGAGAGTGCTCTCCCTTCAGGAGGCAGAGCAGGAGTACCCTGGGGAGAGGACTGGTGGAAGTTTCCGCTGCAGATGTGTTCCTGGAGTTTTCCATTGCCCAGCAGAAGCTGAGTTCACGTGTCTATTCACACCAGGAGTACCTCAGGCACCGTGTGCCCCAGCAGCTGCAGGAAAAAAGTCCTGATTTGGGGCTGGGCTGGGCTTTGACAGGGGAATGTATGCACAAATAAATGCCTGAGCCTCCTCTGCTGTGCTCAGGCTACATTACCAGCAAGCTGCTGAGTAACTTCTGTGTAGCACGAAACAGTATTTCCCAAACCAGCCCTGCCCTGATTCATCACAAGAACTCTTATCTTCATCTTTCAAAAGCTTTTGTCATTTTAATGAAGAAACAACTTCCTGCTGGCTGGATGGGCGATTACCCAACACAAACTGCAGATATTCAAAGGGAAGGGCCTGTGATCCATTAGTTGGCTAAAGGCTATTCTTCAGCCCAAGAGCCAGGATAATCCTAGGTGGGAACATCCACAAAGGGGTCAGCTGTTAAAGGAATTTAAGTGCCTTTACATTGGCATCTAGAGCCCTGCTGGGAAGCTGAACCCTATGGAAGACCTCCCGTGACCTTTTTCACAAGTCTTGGGGGAAGGCTTCTAAATCACTGAGGCACGTCTGAAGGCTTCGCTCTCTGTTTTCTTCATCACTGGGCTTTCAAACAATTGCATCCTTGTCACACATTTGTCAAAGAGAAAGGGGGAGATGAAGAAAGAAATTTCAATAGTCTCAGGGCTTTGCTTACGGCTGTGTTAATGCTGAATAGCACGCGGAGGTGGAAGGGATATCCTGAACAATGTCTGGTCTCCAGGCAGAATCCGTTTCCCATGACAGTGCCTTTCTGAAGCAGGAATGCCAGCATGAAGCAAAACTTGTTAAAGTAGTAAAAGAAGAGGTCTCTATTGTGTCCTGTGTGACAGAATAATCCTCCCTCAAGAGCAGACTGCTGTCTTTTTCCCTCCCATCTGTGAATTTTGGCTTCAATCAACTTTGTGATTTTCACAAGGTATAAAATTAAAGTCCTACCCCTTAAGAGCAACCAGCCAACCTTGCAGGATCTTCCCACAGACATGCCCACAACTGTGAACATAGTTTTCCTGTACTGGCTCTAAAATGTCTGACTGCATTAACCTGAAATAAGGTTTCCTGTTAGGAGTTGCATTTGATAAGAAGAAACAAACATTTTCAGTATCTCCATCCATTTCACTGGTTAAACACAATTTTCCTTCTCAGTGCTTTATTCACAGGTTATCACTGTGTTCCTCAATTTTCTCCTTAAATTTCTCCTAAATTTTCTCTTTAGAAAGCTCTCCTTTCTGAAGTACCTGTGAAAACCAGCAGACAGTTATTTAGACTTACCAGATGAGCAAAGCTATCTTGCGTCTTTCTTTTCAGTTCCTTGTGCCCGGTACTTGCTCCACTTTTATCTTCTGTGTTTGTGCCCTGGACAGAGTGTCTCATCTCTCAGCTCAGCCTCTTAAGGGTTGTATTAATAATTAATCACAAGCGTCATCAGTATTGTTAATATATCTATACAGGAGCTGGATATATCAAATTAAAAGTGAAACAAGGCCTTAGCAGGGAAACAGAACTGTTCCTTTCCCCTGTTTTATTTCAAAAAGCTACTTATTTTCATGTCTTTTCCACTTATCTTTTTTTTTTTAATTCCAGCAATATTCATTGGAGGCTGTTCATGATATGCCTGTGATTCTGCCATCAAAGGAAAATGGATTTTTAATTTTTTTCTGGGGATGGAGAAAATCCTAGTAATGAGTCTGGTGCTGGTGTTAAACAGTCTTCACTGAAACAGAGCATCTCTCCAGGTCCCTGACCTCAAGAGAGTGATGCATGTAGGAGATGCCAGCTATTGGAATCCATGCTATCAGCTCAACAGACTTCATAAAGGATCCTGGAGAAAGAGGTTTTAATTTCATGTGCCCATGGTGTGTGCAAGCCCTGGACATCCATCACCAAATTCCTGTCGTGTGAAATCAGAACGGGGATCTGTAGCCTGGCATATTTGGAGGGAAGTGACCATGTCAAACACCAGTGCCAGTGTTGGTGGGTCCTTCACTTTGCTGGTAAGTGCTACCCAGATTTGGCTCTGGCACTTGAGGCTTAAGTGACTTGTTAAAGCCTTTGCACACAAGCAAAACAATTCCTCCTAAATTTCGAAGTTACACATCTCCAAATCTGATAACAGCTCTCCACTGTTTACTTAGGGATTTCTTACATTTTTGAAACAGAATCCTGTCAGCAAGCACTCAGACTATGGATCTTGGTTACTAGTTCATCAGTAATTTAATTATGTAGCCTTAAGATTCAGATTGCCTCTTTCTGAAAGGTATGTTCTAGCTGAAGCAGGTGGGTTTGGTAAAGGTAATTCTGTTCCCCAGTCAAATTTAGCTCCAGATGCAGTGATGCTTGTAGGATTTAACTCTGTGGAATTTGGTTATGAGGGTAAAATAGAAGCGAGAGATATCTAAAGATGGGTTTAGAGCATGGGAGTTTATTGTGAAAGAGCTTGGGTATGAGAGGCTTGCTGGGCTGCAAGAAGCAGCTCAAAGCAGGCCAGAGAGAGAGAGAGAAAAAGAGGCAAAAAGAGAGAGTAAAAGAGAGCAATTTGCCGTTTACAATACAATAAATCATCTTCTCTGTTGAATATTCTAATTCTCTTTAACCAATCTGAAACAAGCTACAAACTCTAAAATATTTGCATGCAACCTATAAGAATTATCGCATTACCATACAGGGTTATATTTTAATCCCTAAAAAACTACTTTTGGGAATCTCCTTCCAGGCAGGCTTGGTTTGTTCTGACCTTTGGACCTGCCTAGGCAAAGGGTATTGCTATATCAAGAAGGAGGATTACCTTCAGCCAGCTATACCATTGTTTCTTAGTTACTCTTTAACTCAAACCTTGTCTTCATCTCAATTTCGATTATACTTTCCATATTTTCAGCATCCTTTGCAAGATAATCATATCTATAAGGCTTTCCTTTCTTCTTCCCCAACAGATGCTCATAAAGAGCCCCATCACTGCCCACAGGAGCACCGTGATGCCAGACCATCAGGGTCTGCACTGCAGCTGGAGTTGCCAGGCACACGCTTCAGAGTGTAAAGGTGTGCTTTGTGGCAAACTAAATTATTTCTTGAATTTGATCCAAACTGACAAAGGGCTTTAATTGAAAAGAGGGGAGTAAAAGTTCCTGAAAGCGGAAACAATACATTTTGACATTTTCCAAAGGAATTCCTTTGCTTTCTTGTTTCGTGAGAAGCTTTCAGTTTGAAACTGACCCTGAGCTGTTTTCTTCTTTGTTTTTTTCCTTTTTTAATTAGTGAAAAAACCCACAGCCCTCTGAAAGGAAGAAAGAGGAAGGTTTCCTTTTGGTCCAGGTGAAGTGAAATAAATACTCTAGCTCACCTGCTGCCATGCACAGTCAGAAACTTGCCCTCCCTAGACATTTGCATGCTGAGAATAAATGTTCTCTTCACAGGAAGAAGAGAGTTCAGGAGAAACAGGGTGGAATGGGTGCACCACCTCTCAGGCAGGGTATTGTAAAAATTGTTCTTTAAAAACTCTTTAATTGCCCATTTCTTCAAAGTGTGAAGGGATGCAGTTTCTGTTCATAACCCCACCACCACTGTACTGTTGTTACAAGAGGGCTGGTCTATCTGTAATGAAGAGCCCATCCATGATACTCACTTAATTTAGAACTGCTCAGAGCGGATCACCCACTCCCATGGCTCGCCTGTGGGCTGAAGTGGTTTCACTGAATCCTTCTCATGCATTTCAGTGAGTCCCCACTCTCCAAAAATTGCTGACAGTAGTGCATCCTCCATGTGTGGGAAGTGTGGCACAACATGGTGTGTTTGCGTGGGTACCAGTCCACTTGTGCTTCCATCAGCTGTAAACTTCACAAGAAACAGCATCTTCTCCTACCTAGATCTTTGGCTACTTTACTTTGGAGCAATGCACCAAGAACAGATGTCTGCTGGATCTGTGTCAGGAATAGTCAGAAAAAGAACTTTCCACAGAGTTATTTTTTATCAGTTGCTTGCTTTTTAATCCATGTGACAAGTAGATCACAGATCTTCAAGGTATACTAATTAGGCACCTAAAATGGAATTAAGTGGACTGGCAAAGCCATTTGGCTGCTATAATTATCATCCTCCTATTTACAATACGCCTTTAGCTGAAGTTTGGGCAGGACTGATGAGAAACCAGGATCACTCATGGGTGTAAATTAGTGTTAGTCATATTTCCCTGATTTCTGCGTGGCTGCTGCAGATTTCAGATGGGAGCCAAGCGGAAAGGAGAGAAACTTAGTGCTGCTTCCTCCAGCCCAGGCTCTCTTACACAGTCAAGATGTTTCAGCACTTCTGGGGTGGTGTGTATGTCATTGGGGTCATTGTGGGTCTTCATATGTGATCTCCTTCACTGCACTATGAAATCTGTGGTCCCTGCAGTTCCTTTCAAAGGACAGGGAACCCATGCCCCTCTGAGGAGTATGCTGTGGGGACAAGCTTAGATAGCAGTTGCCTGGCTCAGTTTGTGTGAGTAAAATGGCATGCATTGTGGTGATGGAAGAGATAGCAAGTAGAACCTTCTTAATAGAGTTAGCCCACTTTGACAACAATGTCAGGTGATAACATCAAAAGGGCAGTGCTGAAACTTAGTTATAGCCTACAACTGCTAAGTTGCTCTTCCATGCTAAGACAGTTTTGTTTGAAGAAGATTGGGTTGCAGTGCATGAACACAGTCCCTATGCTACCGTCCTAAGGGTGAACAGTAATGCGAGTTCAGTTCAAGAGGAAGTTCCTAAAATCAACGGGCTTACAGCACTTAGGAGAACCGCACAAGGCTGGTGCCAGGCTCTACTTTGTTAGCACTGGATCAAAATTTGTCCAGAAAAGCTTGCATTTGGAAACAGAGGCCTTGACTGAAAAAACTGAGATGTCTGACAGAGAGTATGTCAGCAAGCAGAAGGGATGACTGCACATGCATGGGGGTGTGTGCATAAATTTTCCATTTACATAAGGATGGTTGGCAAAGGCTCTCTGGGCTCTAGAAGGAGAGAGGCCCAAAAGCTCACATGACATTTGCTGGAGAGAAGAGAAAGGAGCTTGTGGGCAGGCCTCAAACACATGCAGTGTATTTAACTTGTCATCATCATTTCTGGTGCATATTGGTTGTGAGGGGAGAAATCCTGGCGAGTGGAAGGCAGCTTGTGCTTGTGATACCAGACAAAAGTGAAAGACAGCTAATGTACCGATGTACTTGTAGGTGGGTCATCACCCTAAATTTACCTTGGGTGCAAACTCCCTACATTTAAAAAACAAAAGAAGTGAAAAAATCTGTTCAATACCTCCTTTGTAGCAGCAAGGATTTCTCTGTTCGTGTGTGTGCGCCACTGTGCCGGGAGAGCTGACAGAAAGAAACTGGCAGCCAATCTGTGGTGACCAGCCAGAGCAGCAGCCTGGGGTAAGGCAGCATCCAGCCCTAAGGACTCCTGGAAAACAGGTGAGGAGAACTTAGAGTTACTACACTTCAGGAGAGGACTTGTTACTCATTGTGTCCTGTCTCTCTGTTGTCCACTTCCTTTGTCTCTTCTGGGACATGGTACCATAAAGACTTTTGAGTTTAATTTCCCTGTGACTGAAGCCAGCATGACATCAACAGTCCTAAAATCTGATTTTTGTCAGTGTTGCTGCTAGCAAGATGCCAACTGCTGGGTGCTCCACACACCCAAGCAAGACACTGGACTAGGACAGACTCTGCTGCTAGAGAGCATGTTGTGAGCCTCCCTGGCAAGGTCTTCAGATATCCATTCTCCTCCAGTGTTGTATCACCTATGTCTGCTGCCCCCAGGAAACCACAAAATTATCCTCACCTCCTTCCCTCCAGTTTCTGTCTTATGGGGCTGAGATTAGAACATGTTTCAACTTAACATCCTGCAGCTTTGCCTGGCTTCCCTCCCAGGGAAAAGGGGTGGAACAGACATTCAGAAAAATCTAGGAAAGGCTAAGGCAGAAGAGGAGCAATCCATCACTTAGTTGAGAGGGGAGTTCCTCTCAAAAATCCAAATCTGTTCTTAAAAGGTGATAAACTTCAGGTGTGAGGTTTTTTGTTAATAATAGAGATGTTTTGCATAGAATTTGTTAAAAACCATTTACAGTTGAAAAATGAATGTTCAAACACTAATTAAAATTAACAAGAGGTCTTCCAGTGAAGCTTGAATTCAGCCTTCCACACTCATGGAGAGCCATGTCCCACTGGACTGTGCTAGCTCCAGCTAGGCACTGCCAGATGACATCCCGATGGTGCTGTGCTCTGCAGTTTCACAGGGATGGCTCACACACAATTCTGCGTGGGGGGATCCTTGCCTGAGCTGTTCCTCCAGCTTGCTGGTGACTCACAGGCATGAAAGACAAAATTGAGAAATATGCTGCCAGTGACAGCCCTCGTTACTTCCAGACCATGTCTGTAAGCCTCCGGAGCCTATCTTCATCATCCCAGCCATGCTTGATCTCTCACTTCTTGGTTTACCTCCATCCTTCCAGAGGTGTGCAGCAATGCCAATCTGCTGCTAAACCCTTATCTTTTTCCCTTCTGGGATTCTCTTCCAGGAAAAAGGATTGCACTCAGTTCCTTCCTGCAGAGGCAGGGAGGACCAAGCCCCTCTGCTAGTGCCTCTCATACCACATAAGCCCAGGAGGAGGGCCTGCTTCTCTACTCTGAAGCAGTCTGAGGGCTCAAGGCCTTATTAAGTAGTACAGGAACAGAAGCACACGCCTACCACAAGGTTTCATATTCAGCCAGCTAGCTTTGACGACAGCTTCTACCTGTGCTCTCTGCAGCAGAGAAAACCTGCCTGGGTTTCCTGGTTTTTATTCCATATGCAGCCTGTAGTGCAACATCCTGCTGCAAGCTCAGTGGATCATTTCCAAGTCAATGGAAACTTCCAGCTGAGCTGCCCGCAGCAACTTCAGTGCTGCCTTTCCTGCTCTGCAGATCCCTTGTTCCTCTGTGTTATTCATACCTCTTCTCACCTGTGCAGGGCAGGGAGAAATCACCAGCAGCTGAGATCTCAGGCTGTTTTGGCTGCTGTGTTGTGGCTGTTCCTCCAAAGATCAGTGATGTGACACGCTTTGCAGTATAGAAATCAAACACACTAGCAGGCATGGCATAATTTTTTACACATGGCCATGAGGCACCTGTGGTGAAAGGTTTAGCTTTGCTTTCTGAGGCCTTCCTAACAGTCATCATGGGATGGTGGGAAGGACAGCAAAGGAGGAGTGTTTGGCACTTCTCAGCAGGAGGCATGTGCACACCTACATCCCTATATCTTCCCAGCGTCCAGGCTCTATCCTCTTACAGGCACCTGTGCCACATATTGTTGCTGCTCGTAGGATGGAGAGATGCCTCAGAAGGATCCCTGTGGAATTCTTTGAAGAATTGCAAGAAGTTTTACATCTGGTGGGCTTAAGCCCAACTACCTGATCAAAGCAGTGCTTACAAAAGCTAGGTCTTGTTGCCCAGGGCCGTACCCTGTCTGTCTGGAGAATCTCCAAGGATGGAGATCTCACCAGCTCTCTGGTGCCTGTCCCAGACATGCACTATTCTCATAAAAAGAGGCTGTTTTCCATAGCTCCAACCAGAATTTTCCCTGTTGCAACCCATTGTGCCTATTGTCTCTTATCTTTTCCCCATGGACCTTATCAGTAGTCTGTGTATCTCTCTCTGATGTAACCCTGTGGGACAGTGGACTGGATGACAGCAGCTCGGTACCCACAGGACCTTCTCCTCTCCAGGCAGAACAAGCCCAGCACCCTTCTCTTCTGTCCCTTACTCTTTATTAAGCTGTGCACACCCTCTCAGACATCAAAGTATTTTCTTTCTTTTTTTTGCCACTTCTTCCTTGCGTAGTTATCTCCTAAATGTCTCTCCCATCGTGGGTCGCTCAAGTGCAACAAGAAAGTGAACCACCCTGGAGAAACAGCCCGGACACCCAGCCAACATCCCACCATCAAGATCAATAGAAATGTGCTGCAGAGAAGCAGTAATTCCAAGAAAAAGCCCACTTAAACGCCCTGTAGATCTCTTTGGTCTTTAGTTCTGTCCTTCTCAAACTCCTCTTGCTGCTGCTTAGCTCTGAAGAGACAGGCTGCTCTCAGGGCAGCAGGCTGCATTACCATCCTGAGAGCACTCTGGCTCCAGCAGATCCTCTCTCCAGTCTCCACTTGCGTGAGCTGTTGAGCGTTTAAGTGTGGATTCAAGCCTCCTTGTCATAGCTGGCTAGGCAGGCATTTCACTGGCGACACCGGGTGCATCCTGCTGGAGAGGTGAAGGCCCTTGAGTCGACTGGAGTGGGGAGCACACCGACCTCGGGACTTCTCTTTTCCACTGTGCTTGACTACGAAATGTGCCGTGGCCTTAATCACACACAGCTTGTGTCTGTGACACAGTAGGATACAATGTGAGACACAGTCTTTCCCGAGCCACAGAATGGCTGCAAAGATTGTTTATCTGCAGCTACTTCCCCAGGATGATTCACAAAATACAACCTAGTTAGTGAATGGGAGCACTGAGCTGGTTTCAGTGCTTGAGAGCAACTAATTTCTGCGGAAATCACTGGAAATCCCCACTGCCAAATGGATCAGGCCTCCAAAGGCCATGGTTGTCCCTGCTAAATACTGTAACAAACTATCCTGATGCATCCTAGCAGCCTAGGTACCAGGCCACTAAAGACTGCATGCCAAAAAGTTCCAGGTGCTTGCTGATGCTAGTCTCATGTCCAAAAGCTGACAGACAAATCAGTGTAAAAACCTGAGAAAGACATTTTCATGTAAAAATCTTGCCTTTCTCGTCACTTTTTTATGCAGGCCACATTTTGTGCTGCTTGATTGTCCAAGGAAAGAAAACCACTGAACATTCAGTGGGTAGATCTAATGTGAAAAATGGGATTTGGAGGGTGCTTGAATAAAATGGAATAGGGAAAAAGACACGCTCTGCAGTGTGTTGTGGATGTCAGAGGCAGTTGCTGCAGGTTTCTTGAACATGCTGCAGAGAAGGTGATGCAGGACTACAATGCACTACAGAGAGACACAGCTCTTCTTATTTCTCTGTTTCCTAGGCTCCATCCGCTTTTCTGGGTTTTTTTTGTTATTTTTTGTTGTTGTTTGGCGGGGTTTTTTTGTTTGTTTGTTTTGTGACTGCTGGGAAGACACTTTATTTGAGAAGGTCTTGAAAACTCAGCAACACGGGTCTTTCTAAACTTTCCAGTTAAATATTTACTGTCCCAGACAGAAAACGCTTCATTCATCGATTGTCTGAATGCCCCCACCTGGAAAAGAGTTACAGAGCCTCAGAGATCTTTCAGCAAACAAATTCCTTCTCATTACTGACTTTGTGGGCATGACTGCTCTCAGAAAACTTGAAAGTCAAGCTGCTCAGGAGTGCTGCCCATACATGTTTACCTTTTACTCCAGCGTCCCTCTTCAGACTAAATCAGGTACTTTTTGTCTGGTTTGCCTAAACAAGTACAGCCAAGGAACAAACGCTGGAGCATTCCTGGGGGTTCAGCCAGGCTAGCCTTGGGTTTCTGACACAAATTTCTGTATGATTCCTGTAAACTCCAGGTTAACCAGCAACACCTGCATGCTTCTCAGCACTACACAGAACTATCAGAAATGCTTGTATATGTTTTTGTTGGATTTTTTTTTTTACTTGACCTTACTTCTACACCTTGCTACAGGCTTGTTCTTTCACACAAAGTACAGCTGACGTCTGCAAAAACTACTTTTTAACCCAAGGTCAGACTGTGGGATGCCCTGCCTGGGAAAGCAGGCATTTTAGGCCTTGAACTTGAGCTGCCAGTCTCTGAGAGGCGATGGGTTTAAGCTGGAAGTTGCAAAGGTGACCATAAAGGGTAAACCATTTCCTCTCCAGCCTCAACTGGTCCTGTCAGAGCTTCCCAGGAAAGAGCACAACCTCATGGTGTTCCAAAGAGGTCTGGTCACCATCCCCTGAGCATAACAGGCTGAAAGACGCTGTGTTCAGCAGGAGTAAATATCTTTGCAATGTGCTGGGTGGAGGACATGACTGCAGTGTGATGAGAATATTTAAAATATTGAGAGTGAGAACTGAAATCAGTGCAATAGGCTAAAACCACCCATACCCCAGCTAGTGAACTTGTGAGCAGTGAGTGTGCTGCATGTTAACAGTTCCAGTTAAATTCAAAAACTGATACCAAATGTTTTCCTTTCTCAGTGTATTTAATTCTTCAGATACTAAGTTGTACTGACATATTTCAGAGAATCATAGAGAGAGCCTGTGTATACTTCTGCTCAAAGGATAATGTGAATTCATACCTGATATGTTACTGTGCTGTTGGCTGGCTGGAGTAGCCCTTAGGAAAGATCTGGCTGACAGATTTTGCAGCATTGCTCAACAGATTTTGCAGCATTGCTCAACAGTTATCATGTGGAGCTTGTACCTATACTGGAAAGCAAACAATCATTTGCCTAAGCCAGACAGGTTTCTGTGCAGCTGATCAGTGCACTCACTTGGAGCCACAGCATCATGACTTCAGTGGTCAATGCCTATTTAAGAAAGGTATGCAAGAGCATTTTGTCAGAAAAAAGAAAATAAAAGCGTGGGGGAAAGAGAAAATAAGCCAAACTAATAAAGGAGAGAGCGGAACATGTACCAGAGAGGTAGCATGCTTTACTTACACATTTGTTGAATACAGACATGGAAGGGGCTCAGATCAGATGAAGGTGCTACCAAAGTATCAGGATGAAATCCTGCCTCTATGTATCATTCTCTAACCTGTCCAGTGTCCAGACATCAACACTGCTGGTTGACCACAAGATTCTGCACTGCCCACACTCCTACTGCTTAATGCCTTGCATGGCAAACATGGGAGAGGACATGAGCCATTGTTGCAGGGACCATTCTAGTCTGTATGGACAGACTGGTACACACAGCCGTAGAAGCATTAGAGTAACATCAGAAAAAACTTTGTGTTCTCAGCGTGGCCACAATTCCTATGCACGCAGCAGGGGTGGAAGCAGACATCATTTGTTGGCAGACTGAGGAGAGATCAGTGCAAGGCCATGGAGATGGTGGGTGTGTCTGGTGCACCTGATGGAGAGAGGAGAGATGGAAAGAATCAGGCTTTGTTAGCATGGAGAAGGGATATCTCAGGGAAGCCCTAATTGCAGATTTCCAGACTTACAATTACCAACCTTCTCTCAGAAGTTCACAGGGGTGTCTTGTTTTAAAAAGCCTTGTTTTGACCCCTGTTGCAAGGGACAAAAGGGACACATTGCAGCATGGGAAATTCTGGTTGCATATAAGGAGTAAAACAGCAGTGGTGCAGCCCTGGGACAGGGCCAAAAGAGGTGGCAGGACGTCCACTGCTGGACACATTCAAAATTTAGCTGGTCAAGGCAGTGACCAAGCTGACCTTGTTTTGAAAGCAGTTGAACTTGGAAAGGGGGTTAGGAAGAAAGACCTTCAGATGTGCCTCCCCACCTGAATGTTTCCATGATTCTGTGTGCACAGCCTGCAGCTCCTAGTCATGTGTTAATCATGCCTTAAAAAATAATTTCTGAGTAATCCTGAGGATTATTTACGTGACCCTGGGGCTCACTCATGTGAGTACCAGGTGTAGGACTTGCTCTTAATTGAAGAGCTAAATATAAATCAGCCCAACGGGATTACCCAGTCTGCAGCAGTGTCTGTCAAATGGGCATGTGTGCTTTCCATTCATTCCTTTCAAATGTTGCTCTGATATAGCATTTTCTGCAACACTGTGTAGCTACATAGAAGAATGATTGAAATAGGCAATTTTCCATGTGTTCCTGGTAGGAAGGAAGGTCAGGTCTACTTTCAGTGTGTGTTTTGGGTTTGTTTCATGTCAGGTTAGAGAAGTGCTATAAATCAAGTTTTACATCATTGACCTCCTGTTGATCTCTATGATCAAAATATTTGGATGAACACAAAGGAATCCCTAGTTCACCTTTAGTGGTGCTGTATGATTTCTTGGGAGTGGTCTTCTCAGCACCTCTGCAACCAGTTCATCTGTGTCAGCTGAATTTTAAGCAAGCTGGTTTTCTCACTCTTATTCATTCACAGATTTTCCCCTACCCACTCTCACACATGAGTTCACAGGCACAGAGTCTAATCCCAAGCAATCTGGTCAGGATCACTTGGGATGGCACAGTGGATAAGGGACTCCAGGTAACAAGTTTTTCACTGAGTCTCCCACAGCCCCTATTGGGGGTACCTCTTGGTAAGCTGTTTTTTGGGCAGGTCTTTTGAACTCTCTAGGATACAGGTGTTGCTACAGGGGGATAGTTTTGCCTCAGCACTGTTTCCTTCAGCATAATTTCTCCTTGGCTTGGGTTTCCTGCAGTATCAGAAAGAGGCAAGACAGAAGTGTGTTCTGGGCCCTGGTTGCCATCCTCCTGATGTCACTGTGCGTAAATCACCACCTAATCTCAGCACAGGCCTCCTGTGCATGTCACAAAAAACTGCATCCAGTCAAAAACAAATTCTCCATTTCCTCTTTAGGGCAGCTACAAGAATCCTGTGAGAGGAGCTCAGAAAAATTCAGATTGGAAGGCATCTTCGGAGGTCCCCGTTCCAACAATCTGCTCCAAGCATGGCTGACCACAAAGCTAGATCAGGTTATCTCCAACGATGGAGATCCCACCATCTCTCTGGTTCACATCCAAGGACTGCACCCTGCATGTGTGATGATTTCATTTCTGTTTTCTCAGAAATTCTCTTGGATTGAATCTAATTCAAGATGCTGCCTGATCAGTGCCATCAAGCAGCGGAGAGGCACTTCCATCCACTGGCTTTCAAGGACCACTGAAGCCACTCTGGTCAGCCACCAAGGTCACAGCTGATATTCCTTGCTGTCCACTAGGATTGCAGCTGTTCTGTCCAGACCAAGGGCCTCATTCACTGCTGGGCTCCTTGCAGCCATGGGCAGGACACATCCTTTGCTCAGCCTGTGCTCCAGGAGGTTTATGACACCCCATTTCTGCAGCCTGTTGAGGCCTCTCTGAAGGACTGTTCCTCTCCAGCTGCTCCCCAGTGTGGAACGAACCCCAGTGACCTACATCCCCTCTTCTATAATGTTGTAAAGATGTTAAAAATATTGGCCTGGTATTAACCCCTGAGAAATGGCACATGTAGCTGTCTGCCACCTACTTTTTGACTGATGGCCTTCTATCCTTGAACCAGACAGCCCATCCAGTTTTCCACTCACTTAACAGTTCACCTGTGAAATCCATAATTCCATCTGTTTAGCTGAAAAAGTAATGATCAAAAACTCCAAAACAGCTCTTGCAAAAATATTTCCCTTCCTAAAACATCATCATGTGCAGACATAAACTTTGTTTTTGTCCGTTTGATCCTTTGGTCCTGGCCGAAGATGGGAATCAGCATGTTGGTTTTGTGCCTGCTGTCTGAATACCCCATTATTGCAATAAACTACACCCACTCATCATTTAATACTGGCACCAATAAAAGGGGTTTGTCGTATGTGAAAACTAGCAGGGAAATCCATATTTTGTAAACTCCCGGAGTCAGAAAGTTCATGTATTGTTGATCAGACAATAAAACAGTTATCATGAAGGAAAGGGACTGACAGTGCCCTTAAACATCATTTTACTAATTAGGGGAAAGAAAAAAAAATGTAGCACTGATGGTTTTATTATCCTGGGACAAAAAGTGAGCTACTGGAAGGAGTTGCAGGCAGCAAAGAAACATGGCTTTATCTTCAGGTTGGGTGTGCTTTAATCTGACATCCTGACAATGCTGTATGGTGAGTAATACCTAGAGTATGCCTGCCAAAGCTCTGGAGCCAAAGTACAGAGTCTACCTGTCACTCCAAAAAGGCCCAAATGAATAGCAGGACGCTAATCCCTCGGGCACCACATAGCCTGATGCATCTGTCTGCTACAGCAGGGAGGAGATGATGCTTCCTTTCAGATTGCTACAGGTGTGGAGCTCCCACACACGGAGAAAAATGCACCGCTTCTAAAGCTTTCTGGTAATGGAAAGTATCGTGCTTAAACTCCCAGGGCACTTGCAATTCACTGTTTCAGAACTAGAACTTACCCACATGTCTCGGGATGACCCCATTGCTCCACGCATTTTGAAGTTTGTTTTGCTATTATAAAGTAATAGGTGAGAAGCTTAGACATTGATTCTCTGCATGCTTCCCTAAAACCCTACCTGTTTTTTTAGAAAAAAGCATTTAGCTGACAAATCCATGAATAGCTCATACAACTACTGAACACTGTTGTTAGATCTGAACCAATAAATATCTTTTCCAAACAATATAAATGAAAATTTTGATATTTACTTTACAGGAAATATATCTGGAATTGTTTTTGCACCACAATAAAAGTTAAGAGAAGATGCTGCCTCTATATTTGGTCTTTTCTGTAAGTCATTACTGAGCAGGAGGTAATACATAGCCTCTCAATCAGTATTTCAAAGAATCGTTAACAAAATTCCTGAAAACACCCACCATCACCTTCCTCTTGAAAGGCTCCTTCAGCTGGGCTTTTTCTATCAGTTTCTCACTTCAATCACCTTTATTTCCTTAACTAGCTGTGAACATTGTGTGATCTACCTGAATAGCCTGGAATCTCTGCTAGAAGATAAAGGCTGTGGACTTCACCTATTTTAAAAAGACAAACACATCCAATTGTAGCTAGAATGACTCCATTACAAATTAAACAACAAAAATAAGCACTCGTCTGTGAGAACTTTCTTAGTTATGTCACCTTAGACACAGTGTTGTCCTTTCAGTTTTGCAGCTGAGAAAAGAAGCACATTTTTGAAAAAGTATTCTCAGATGAATAAAACAAAACAATTGGCTCAGTCACTGCATGGGTACAACAGATTTCAAACCCATTAGATAGCAACACGGAAGTTTTTTCTGCAATTGTTCTCAGGAAAAAAAAAAAAAGTAATTTTAGTGCAGAGTCAACCTTTGATCTCTGGTTCTTCCACTGCTTGGAATGGCAGGATCTGGATTTGTTTGGATAATTTACTTATTGTTTTGTGTAGGAGAGATGGAAAGAGGTGCCCCTCTGGAGGGTTCAGGCCCATATTTTAAATTGAGTCCTTTTTGCTACCCAATGAACCAAGTATATTGCTATCACAGTGCAGAACATTTCAGTGAAAAGGATGAGGAACTTTGTACCTGCCATCAGGACGAGCCTCCCTGACTTGCTTTCCTCCCTAGCGAACCTTACATCTAAGGAGTACAAAAATTTTGAATCCTGCTTTTTGGATCACAGATTTGAGCTCTGCTGGTTAAGATGCAAGAGGTGTGAGAGGTGTGAGAGGTGCAAAGCTGAGGATCATGGGCAGACACCGACTTTGAGTGGCTTACCCCTACTAAACCAAAAGACCTCTCTGCTGAATACTTATTTAGCAGATCAGTGATAACAGGGTACAAAGGCTTTACTGATCAGAAGTCACCTTTCGATCTCCACCCTAAAACCAGAAGCATGCTATGCTGTCATGTGCTTGCAGAAAATACCCAGCTTAGCACGGAGCTGCCATATCCTGCCCCAACTTCAGCTTTCAGAGTGATTTAAGGTGGAGCTCATGTGGAGTGGCTGCGATGTTGCATCTCCAGGTGATAACTGCCCTGCTGATGAAACACAGTGTCAGCACCTAAAAGCTGTGGCTGCATTCTGTTGGGCAGTAGGAAGAAAAAAAATAATCACTGCTACTCAGTGCTACTCAGCCCTCCAGGAACAAGAAACCCGGCTCCTTTGCCTGGAGAGAGCCGCAGCTGCAAATGCAGGCAGCCCTCAGCTACAAAGCAGATATGCTTTATCCCTGGCTCCCAGGAACCAGCCAACATCCCATGTATCACAGCTGGATTAAACTTGGACTTATTCCTCTCTTCGGGCCCCCAGGCTCAGCCCTGTGCCTGTGTTTGGCAGCTGCAGCAGAGCTCGGCACTGCTGGCAGTAC
This sequence comes from Petroica traversi, assembly GCA_025920805.1. NCBI lineage: Eukaryota > Metazoa > Chordata > Aves > Passeriformes > Petroicidae > Petroica > Petroica traversi. The sequence continues at coordinate 5,657,796 of JAHLSL010013621.1, read as the reverse complement.
CTGGAGACAGTGCTGAGCCATGCAAAGGGAGAAGTAGAGAGGGTAAGGGGGGAGAAGTGGTGGCTGCCTGGGTCTGCTTCACCACGACTCCCTGCACTAGGAATCTCCCTCTAACAGGGAGCCATCAGCTCCCCTGGCCAAGGAGAGATGTGACAACTCATTCAATTATTGGCCTCTCACAGACCAGAGTCTGAATGTGGACTCTGTTAACTTTTGGGGTTACATTAAACTTATCACATGCAACAGGTTGAATTGTTGCACTGGAAATATGTCTTCTGCTTATCTCTGGAAGCATTCCTCCTCCCCACGCCCCACCCTCCCCTGCATTTTGAAGACTTAAGTTTCAAGTTCACATCTCTCAGTACAAAAAATAGCAGGACATGCCCTGTCATGTCTTGGACACTCTAAGCCAAAAAATGAGGGAGTTGCACCCTTTCCCCTTCATTTGGATTCTATCGTTTATATGCACTTAAAATATTCACATAAAGCTTTATCACGCCCAAACCATTTCCGAAGAAATGAGCAGTCACATTTACTATTAGAATTTTAAAGGACTGTAATTCCAGGGTAATTTGACCACTCCCTCTGACAGTCTTTTGTATTTCTTATACTATATGTGTCTCATAAACAAAACAGCCCAGAACATATCAATCACATTATCAGCACAGAGAGGATTACTTAGAAAGGCATTTAGAATTTGCTCTGCACTCCTGGCAAGTCCAAAATAGCAGGTAGCCCATCTTACTGTGTAATAGGATTAACACTGATGGGAAAAGTGTTTGTACCTTTCTGGTGTTCATATAACCCAATCCTGCTATGAAGTTAGAAATGCATAAAATAACAGATACTTAAGTTGGATACATATTAAAAAACCCCCACTCTTGAAGTACCTAACCCCACCCATTCTTTCTGTAAACCTCAAAATAATACTAAAATTGTATTTTTCCTTGAGCAGCTTTCAGGACAGTATGCTAGTCTGGTTTGTGAGCCCAGAATTTTTATTTTTCCATGTTTTTTTCTGCCAGAGAAATGTTTTATTTCAGTGTATTGTGGACCATTACTTAAAATGGCTTCATAGCTTTGAGGCTCAGCACTTCTGGAAAGCCTTTTTTAGGTACATACACACTGAGAATCTCAAGCACCAGAGAATTCAGTCCTTTCTCAATTTTGCAACCACACTGCAAAACAGCCAGTTGAGCTTTAACTCCAAGAGCTAAATAGTTGTAACCAAACGTGTGAAATTTAGTTTTTGCCTGCCTAGTTATCTCCTCAGGCATATAAATGTGAGCACTCTCATAACGATGAAATTAGGCTGAGACACAAAAAGTCATAAAGACCTTGTGATTATGGAATAGTTAAAGTCAGGAGAAAAACATTACCTTCCTCTGTACAGGCAATATTTAATTCAAAACACATGGTTAGTATTTTCTTAGAACACACCTGCAATATTGCTAGACACAAGTCATACCCCAGAGACAGAGGCATGTTCCTGGATTGGGAAGTGATCTTCAGATCCCAGAGAGCCCACAAGGTCCATCTAATTATCCTCAGGTTATTATCATCAGACAACTACAGCAAAAAGACATGATGAAAGATATTTCTTTACTGTATAGCTGACATAATGTTCAAGAGAAAGTCTTATGGATTTTTGATGTTAATCGGGAAAGTCCACTCCAAACAGTAGCAAGGTTTTCCTTGATGTGCAGAATCCAATATGCAAAAGTCAGAGCAAGAAGTATCGAAGGAAAGCTCATTATTCCCTTTCACCTTTCTCAGTATGAGATCAGGGTTGCAGGTCAGCCTCTTTCAGCTGTGAACCTTGTGCACTGCGTCAGTCAGTGCATTTCCACTCCCTCCCCAGTCGGATTTCTGCACTTCAGGAAGGACAGGGATGACCTTGATGGTTACACCTTGAGCCTGACTACAGGCCAGATCACTTGCAAATCATGTCTTCTAACATGTCACCCTGGGTGCTGCTGGCACATGTCTCATTAGCTGAGTAACTCTCAGTGGGGCTCAGTCCATTTAAGCATCCATCAACCAAGATGTGCTCCAGCATCGTGGAAGCCAACACTGGCTGGGTCTTGTTGCTACTAGCTTTGATGGACTTCTTGGAGCCTTAGAGTGCTCCATACTTTTCTAAAAGCCATGCTTCCATGGACACAGGAGTACACAAGGATTTTAGCTTTCAACTAGTGGTAACAAAATATGACATTCAATCCCAAAGATTTGGAGGAAAATTAATTTAAACTTCAGGTCCTGTCTGAACACCTAGTGGCACCCCATGATGGAGTGACTCCATCAGTGGACAAAGGAAGGGCTACAGAAAACATTTCTCAGGACTTCTATAAAACCTTTGACATGGATCCCCACAACACCTTTCTCTAACCTGGAGAGAGATGGATTTGACGGGTGGACTGCTAGACAACTAAGAAAGTGGTTGAACTGTCACATCTGTAGAGTAGTAGCCAAGAGCAGAGTCCCAATGGACATCAGTGACAGGTTGTATTGGGACCTCAAGGGTCCCAATACAACCTGTCTCAAGGGTTGTATTGGGACCTCAAGGGTCTGTATTGGGACCAGTGTTATTTAATACCTTAATTAATGATATAGATGAAAGGCTCAAGTGTCAAATCTGCAGATGACACCAAGCTGAGTGGTGCAGCCAGCACTCCTGAAGGACAGGATGCCATCCAGAGGGACCTGGACAAGCTGGAGAAGTGCACCCTTGGAAATGTCATGAGGATCGACAAGGCCAAATGCAAGATGCTACATCTGACTCAGAACCCCCAGTACCAGCAGAGGCTGGGGATGAACAGAAGGAGAGCAGCCCTGTGAGAAGGCCTTGAGGGTGCTGGTGGGTGAGAGGCTGGACATGACCCAGCCATGGGCACTCCCAGCCCAGAAAGCCAAACGTGTCCTGGGCTGCATCCAAAGCAGCGTGGGCAGCAGGGGAGGGAGGGGATTCTGCCCCTCTGCTCTGCTCTGGTGAGAGCCCACCTGGAACCCTGCATCCAGCTCTGGGGTCCCTGCACAGGAAGGACATGGACCTGTTGGAAAAGAGTCCAGAGGAGGCCACCAAGTCAGTCAGACAGCTGAGGCACCTCTCCTATGAAGAATGACTGGGACCATAGAGTTTATTCAGCCTAGAAAAGAAAAGGCTTTGGGGTGACCTAATTGCAGCCTTCCAGTACCTAAAGGGGACACAAGAAGCTGGAGAGGGACTTATTACAAGGACATCCAGTGACAGGACAAGGGATAATGGGTTCAAACTAAGAGAGAGCAGATTTAGATTATCTGTAACAAAGAAATTCTTTACTATGACGGTGACGAGGCAACAGGTTATCCAGAGAAGTTATGGATGTCCCATCCCTAGAAGTGTTCAAGGCCAGATTGGATGGAGCTTTGAGCAGCTTGGTTTAGAGGAAGGTTTTCTTGACCATGACAGGGGGATTAGAACTAGATGATCTTTAAGGTCCCTTTCAACCCAAACCATTCTATGATTCTGTGATTATTTAGTAAAAATTCACTGTTATAAAACAACACCTTGCCTTTCAATTTGCTGCTGCTTCACAGAGGAAGTACGAGGCATAATATCACAATCAGATATGGCTGTGCATGTATTTCATTACAAAGCAGAGACACACATCCAATTTAACTACAAGCAATTATGTGTAAATGCTCACTCTTCTGGGAAGATGCATTTATGTGGACTTCAGCCTAGATGCCTTTGCTGGTTATTTGTGAAGCCTGCTTATACAGGAATGAACCACCCCAAACACACAAACACAGCTTGACATGACTGTCTTTGGTGCATCTGATATGTTCCTGGCATTCAGAGAAACAAGGCACTGCCAAAGAACAAGGAAGAAAAAGAATCAACTTGTATCAACAGATAAGGTCCTGGGATTTCAACCATTCCTGAAAATCCATTTAATGAGAATGGATGAGTGATCTGTTATTCTGGCTACCCAAAAGCTTGAAAATAACCCAGAAGACATTGATTTCCAAAAGGTAAAATAAAGCTGTTCCTAAACTCTGCCTCCTTTGTGCAATTTTGAAAAATAAAAACAAAAAATATGCATCAAATTTAATACTAGAGAACTCAGCAAGGTCACTTCCGATCACCACTGGGGAAATGCAAACTTGCTTTGCACTGTACAGAATTTAGTCAACTAGCAACTTACAGTAGCACCTTCTGGTTTTGGAGTGATGAGTCAAACCTCTTAGTTATTTCTGTAAGATAGGAAATTATTTTCTGCACTAATAAAGATTCTTATGGTAGATGGAGGGGGGCATCCTTGTTTGCTGGGGATTTTTTTGGTTTTTTTTTTTGTTTTTTGGTTGTTTTGTTTTGTTTTGTTTTTGCTTTTACTCATGGTAAGATGATCTTACTTCTCAGAGACAGATGAATCTTCTGGAATCTTGTCTCTTCCTTGCCTTGTACTGCTACATAATCAGGAGACAGTGAACTGAAAGCTGTATAAGAAGGCAAACCTCCCATTTGAAGGCTGTTTTAACCTCTTCCAACAACCTGGCTGTCACAACGGAATGAAGCAGAAAGATCATCTTTCCTACACATGGGTGAAAGAGGCACCTATGCCCATGTAAAATTTGTGCCACTAACAAAATCCCTGACTCAGCACCTATTGCTTTAACAGAGGCCAGACTACACCACTGCTCCTGCTGTTCCTCAAGCAGCCCCAAGCCGTATTTCTCCAAGGAAGACCAACTGAAAGCCGGGAGCAGACTCCAGAGTGCTACTGTGCCTATTAAGAGTCAGTCAAACTTAACTGCAACTAAAACCAGTGGGAAACAGAAAAATGTAGGTGCAGCTATTTGTTCCCCACAACCTTTCCTAAACAGGTCTAAAAATGTCTATAAGGCGAGCCCTGCCCCATCTTTCTGAAACCAGTCACTACATGTGCTTGTCAAAAGTACTCGCGTCCTGTTCAGTAAATAAATGCCAGTCAGCAAATGCAAAAACATAGAGAGAAACAATGTAAATATCAAATAATACAAAGTCTTTAAGAAATGTTTCTAAACACAGGGAGAATGGCAGTGTGTCAGGCATATTGTACTTGCAGAGAGGATTTCTGAAAAACAGTATTAGTTCATGTATGAGTGTAAGAATATATGACTTGGGCAAGAAATACAGACCTGTGCAGCTAGAGGTTTGTACTCTCAAAATCTGAACTCTCAAAATTCACAGAGCAAACAAGAGCTCTGAGTCAGTGCCCTGTCACTGCATAGGAGCATACTCCACTGTTCCTGTGTGCCCTAGACTGCTTTCAGCAGCAGAAGACACTGCACTGTGAAGATGTGAGGCTTTCCTTTCCACACAACTCCCAGACCAAGCAGCAAAAGATGACATCAGCACAAGTCTTAAGGACTGCCCAGCACAGTTCAAACCCTGCAGAGAGTGGCTGTGCCCCTCTGCTCAGCACATCTGGAATTTCAAAGACAAGTTTTGGGTTCCCCAAGAGATGGGAGATACTGATAAGGAGTTCAAATAAAGGATCATAAAGATATCTCAGGGATGGGGGTGAAGGACATTACGGAAAGAAGTGGAGGAAAGTTATCTTCAGCCTGAGGAAAAGGCTGCAGTAGGGTCAATTTGCAGCCACAGCCTGCCTGAGCAAGAGGCACCTCTTCTCTGAGGCACATGAGGAAATAGTGCAACAACAGGCATGAGCTGCAACAGGAGAAATTCTACTTGGATATAAGAAAAAAATTATTTTCATCATTGGTGCAGACAAGGCCCAGATAAGAGGTGATGAAACCCCTGTCCTGAGAGATATTCCAGAGTTGATAGGACAAGGCAACCTGACCTAGCTTTAGTGAGTCATGCTTTGAGCAGGGGGTGGGACTGGGGAACTCATTATGTTCCCCTTCTAATCTAAATTTTTCCATGTTTTCTATGACCCTCAGGTGTGGATTTTACACTTGTTTGATTTGGGGACAAAGCATTCCTGAGCTTCACAGCCTTTGGAGTAATTGAAAGAGGGCCTACTTTGCATGTCTATGAACTCAGCAGGGGTCTGAGCATCCGCTCACTCAGCCACTACCACTGTTTGCTGTGAGACTTTCAGAGCCAGATCTTAATGAGACGGTGGACATGAGATACAAGTTTAAAAGACCTCAGCCGACTTTTTGCAATGGCAGGACTAAAAAAATAGTTTGCCCTCTCCTGTTCTTTTGCTATCTCCCGTCCCTACTTTCCATGGTGGCCCTTCCCGTCTTGGTCTGTGAACCCAGAAGAGCCTGTTGTGAGCCCCTCTGGCAGCAGGCTCAACAAAGACAGGGATGCAGACCCCGGTGCTGCCTCCCACCCCAGTGCCCCCTGTCCCAGATGTTCAGTAGAGGGGCAGGATGGAGGTGCCCCACGGTGGTGGGGGGCAGTGCCATTCTCCCCTGGCCCCTCTGCAGTCCCCTCACTGCGAGGGGCAGCCAATGAACCTGGCCTTTGCAGCCACTTTGGGCTGCCCTGGCAGTAACAGTGTCCAGGAGAGCAAAGTTCCTGCTGGAGAGACTTTATCTCTCTTAGTGTTTGTGGTCCATGCCTCCACCCAGGCCTTGCCCTTTCCCTTCCCTCAACCCCACTCACACGTTTCAGTGCCCTGCTGCAGCTGAGGCACCTGCCTGTGCTCTTTTCAAAGAGTCGAAGCCTTTTGGTTTGTTATATGCATTAGCCCACTTAACAGCACTGCTGAAATGAAAGCTTGGAAGGGAAATATCTCTTCCATTCATTTGTAACTAAGTTTTTTCAACTAAAACATCGGGCACAAGCGTAGTAACCCTTCTCCTTGTCTAACACAAAGCAAAGAGTTGGAATAAGCTGGCAGTTCACAGTGCAGGAAGCTTGTGGGCAGGGCCACTGGCCAGAAAGATTTGGTTTCATAGGTGTGTTTCTTTGACTTGAAACATTATTATTATTCTGTAAATGGGTTGACAAGACAAACAAGCACAATTGCTTTGTAGGCTGTCAGTAAGGATGCTGAAAGCAGAGTCCCTTTGCCCATCCCTTCCACAGACAGCTACTGCCTTCCCACAATACTCCCAGTACAGAGCCTGTCTAACATGTTATTTTGTATGAAGAGTTCAGCCAAATGAACCATGAAGCAATGAGACAGGCAAAAATGAAGCAAGTACAAACCGTGCCCACAGCTGCAATCAGACAGGTTGAGAACTGTCTGCTCCTCCTTCGCGGATGCTGTGATGAAGACCTGGCTGCACCAGTGTGGCAGAGGACTCTCATGAATGTTTTTCTCACCAGGAGCAAAGAGCAGAATATGAAAGAAATAAATACCCTCCTTTGCCATTTTTCCTCCTTGCTGGCCCAAATTCCCTCTCTCTTTCATTTCCAGCTCCATTCTCTTTGCTGGACACAGTTAAAGAGGATCTGTGCCTTCCCAAGCAGCCAGTCAGCATCCATGGGCCAATCCTGCACAGTGCCATTCCTGAAATCTAAAGGGTTGTTTGGGGCTGCCAACAGACTGGCAGTATAGACAAGCCTGTTTTCACTCTCCACAACTTATTCTTAGATTTCCTGCATATTCCCAAGAGCTGGGCTATATGGCAGAAGAGCTGAAGCTGTCTGGGAGCTGGAGCATTTGTGTGGCAACTCTTTCATGTACAGAAGACACCAGTCCTTACCTGGGGAAAGAAATGAGACTAAAGCCCTGTGATGCACAGCAGATTGGGAGGTAGCAGGCACAGAGACTCTCAGCCAACTCCAAGGTACAGCCTTGTAAGATGCACCCCAGCAGGCCTTGCTTCTCCAATGTTACCAACACACTGGTGTAAGTCTGCTCCTCACAGACCTGGCAGGAAGGTGTTCTAGCTCCTGCGTGATGCTGGCTTCCTAACAGGCTCTCAGCTAAATATGTCTAGACACATCATCTGTTTCGGCAGCTGCTTAGGGGCAGGCTTTGGTCACTGGAAGGAAGGGCAGTGCTAAAGGGCTACGAATTCATATAGTCTGGAGGGACACCTGTGTGATTGGGACCTTATGTGTGACTGAAATGGGTCTCACTTTGAAGGAGTATATGTGAGGATTGTTCAGAAGTTTTCCAAAAGTGCTCCCAGGCCTGGGTATTGTTTTGGAGTGCCTGAGCCAAAGCAGTGGCAAACACAGTAATAGACACCACACAGGAGCATCGGAGGTGGTATAGTCAGGCCAGAACACAGGTCCTGCCATACTGTAAAACACCTATACCCTGAAAAGTAGGGCTGATTCTCCCTTCCTCCACCCCAGCAATCTCCATGGACTGCAAAAAGGTGGCAGAACTGCTACCACACATGGTCAGACACATACCTACACAGCTGCAGAGGTTGTATGAAGGATATCTCCCTGCATCAGTCAGCTTTCCTCCAGCCCTGAGTGTCTGGGTGCCACCTACCCCAGTGTTTCATCTCATGGCTTGTGTTTCAATCCATGAGATTGCCAGGAGAAACAGCTTTTTCCTGCCAGGACTTTGAAAGAAGGTTAATCTCCAATAGACTCCTTGATCAAGAAAATAATTTGATTCCCCCAGTGGACATGCATTTGCAGTAGGGAATAACAAGGGAGCACAAAACCTCTGTCTACCCTTTGTGTTTGTTTAAACACTTCCTTTGATATGCGGCCACTGGAAGAAGCTCTCATATGCAGAGGATCCCCTGCAGGTTAAAGGAAAGCAGAGAGCTTGAATTTAGGTGAAGTTTTGGGTCATAAAGCAAAACTGGGGGATGGGGAAGGACAGGTACCTGGGATTTAAGGACAAAGCAGCATACCTGTCAAATCCTCTCTTATCACAGGCGATGCATATCTCATTTCACTACAGAGCTGCCCTATTGTTGTATGTGTACCTCAAGTGTCACCATAATGACTGTACTTTGAACTGTGGGGGCAGCTCCTGGGCAAAGACACCAGAAACAATGGCTTGAAAAAATGTTTTATGTAAAAGTTTGCTCTTTGCTGCTTTCTGGGCCATTCTTAAAGCAGAGTTTTTCCTTGCCAGAAGTATTTTATGACCTTGAAGGAGAAAATATTCCAACAGCAAGAGAGGATAATTCTGTAAAAAGCACAGGGCATCTTACTAGCATAACACTCCTAGTAGAAAATTACAGACTACTGCTTCATCTGTTCTCCTGCTGCCCCCCTGAGTGCCAGTGGCTTACTTTAGTACAGACACATCTGCACAAAGAGCAGCTCTTGCTCTGAGTGCCACAAGCCTCACACAATAAGCTTCTGAGTTCTGGGCTGTGCCAGCAAAAATGGGGGCTGACTCCTAGGCCAAGTCCAAAAGCGTATATTTACAAATACTTAAGAAATGTTGAAAGCAGATGGAAAATCCTGCCAGCTTCACCCATCTAAAAGCTGTGTGCTTTTCATTTCAGCCTGAGCTGAATTTTAACACACTTCTCCCCGACACGGCATATCCCCCTAGTGATTTCCTTTGCAGAAGGCCACTCAGAAAATAGAATGGCTCCATTTCTTTCAGGATGTCTGAGAAGCCATTTTCTAACAGTAAAACTGACAGATTCAGCTGCTTTAATAACTGTGGTATTGCCTTGACCTGAATTGCTTTCAGGGCTTGAGGATTCTGCTGTGACCCTCACACATGAAACTGCTTGCAAGGGGAGTGACTCCAGTGTTTGTTACCTGCTGTGGGGCCTCCAGGGTCCATTGCAAGCTGCTGCAAGAACTTTCTTCTCCTGCCAGATGTTTCTGGAGCAGCCCCACTTCATGGGTCACATCACCTCTAAAGGGCCTCTTGTACTTTCCAGTCTTCCTAGTCCCACTGTAGAGCAGCTCTCATGGGTGCCACTGCCTCAGAGACCACCACTGAAATGCCCTGCATCCTCTCAACACCTGGACCTGACAAAGCCATTCCTACACCGGATCAATCTGGACTCTGAAACTGGCCCTAGTAATGAAAAAGATATGTAAAACCACTCCAAATACATCTGTGGGGCCATCTGTGTTACCCTCCCAGTGGCCAGTGAGTGAGTTTTCAGAAGCCACCCCCAGCAGTACTTTTGACCATAGTAGGCAGGAAAGAAAAGAGGGGAATTAATTAAAAGGAGCCGTTTTTCTTCAAAAGTGCTCTCGTAATACCTTGGGGCAGGGGGAGGGACTGTCTCTGTTTCTAAGTGCATCTTGGCAGGCAGAAAATCAGGCAAGATGTAAATGGTCATAACACCACCAAGATCTTCAGTGAAGATGCCTAAAGGACCAAGGCCTGGACAAAGAATAAGGTAACAGCAGTGCTGGTAAAGTCTTTTCCAGGTCATAATTTATGTCTACATCACTGAGAAGCCTTGAGACAACCAAAGAAAACATTACATAAAAAATCAGCAAACATCCAGTTCTCTCCTCCTTGCTAAAGATATCAAAACACACTTTTAAATCTCTTCTTTCACATGCCTCTCACAATGCCAATGGAGTAATATTTAACTCCCTAGCTCAGAAAGGAGATGGAAGAACTGGAAAAGGACAGAAATATATTGGGAGGATAATGAGAAGTAAGAAATAGCCAACTATATCAAGACATGCTGGTCTAGAAAAGAGATGACTAGCATGAAAGCAGATCCCCTCAGGACTGAGAGACAAGGAGAAGGTCAACAGGCAGTAAGTGCTCATGTGTCTCTCAGTACAGGAATAAAGAGGCAACAAATGAAACCAGCAGACGGCAGCTTCACATTCAGCCAGAGGATTAATTTCTTCTTACCACACACAATCCAGCTGTGTGACCCATTATTGCTAGTTATTGTAGACTCAGTAGTCTTGCCTGGATTTAAAACCCCCAAGATAAATTCACAACAAGAGACGGACAAAGTAACAGGAAAAGACAAAATCCACCAAAGCAAATATTTCTGTGATAAGGAGGGCCCACAAATCAGTAAGGAAGAGCATGAGTAATGAGCATGCTGAGTAAGGAAGAGCAGGAGACCCTCTCCTGGGGCAGCCAGCCACGGTGAACTGTTCACTGAGAATTACACACAGCTGGACTATGTATCTAGCTAGTCTGCTAGTTTAATTTGTTGCCACTTTATTCTTGTTGCTCCACTTTATTCCTATGCATTATTAATTACTGTCGTCACTGAAAACTGGCCATAATAACTTCCAATCAGCACATAGCCTCATACCTTCCAAGGAAAATGTGCCCTGCCTTCACATTACCTGCTGCCAGCTCCTGACTGGAGGTTAACTTATCCTTGATTGTGTTAAAGAGATGTTCTCGGCTCAGTCCATTCTGCAAAACGTATTTGGCTTAGCATGGAAGGGAGACATCTGAGGAGTGGTCTAGTTAGCATCTCCCACTGCCTATAGGGCATTACAGGGAAGGTGACACCAGACTCTTCTCCAAGGTAACCAGTGGCAGGGCAGAAGGTCCTGCAGAGGGGGCACAAGTTGCAAAAGGGTTTGGATGTGAGGACACTACTTTCCTTGAGAGCAGTGCAGCCCTGGGACAAGCTGCAGAAAGGTGGTGGGAATCTCTGCTCTTGAAGATACCAAGCACTCAAGCAGAGGAGCGCCTGATCTACCTGACCTAGCGTTGTAGTGAGCACTCCTGGGCACATAGGCTTGTATTGAACACTTCCAGAGATGTCTCCTGACACAAATCTTTGTCAGATTTCTGGAACTGTATGCCATCCAACATGATCAGCCTTGCAAGACAAGGCTGTGATCACCTGTGTTTAATCAAAAACATAAGTGCTATTGACAGGGGAACAACATCCTCCATGTGTGGTTGTGACAGCAACTCACAGACTTCTTGGGTGGCTCGGCGCTCGGCCATCACCTCTGTGACTCACACAGCACCTCTGCACTGCTGCCTGCCCTGCAGTTCTGGAAAGGATCTGTGCGAGGGAGGAGCTGTACCTGGCACACATGCTGAAGCACCTTCAGACACTTTTCTGACTGTCTCATTGAAGAACTGTCTGTAGCAGTGATTCCCACAAATGTCACTAGTGTTGCCTTGTCCATGGTAGGGGCAGAAAGCCATCAAAAATCATCCTTGGGATACTTCATGTAGCAGCCTTCATGAGGTGCCCACTGGGGAATACTTCAAAGTTATAAAGAAAACAGAAGCCATCTCTCTTGTGTCTAATTAAACAAAAGCAACACTACCAGTTCTCCCCAAGCTCAGTCACACATTATGCCAGGTACAGATACACCAGACTATAGCACCATTTCCACTGCCCAGATGAACTGTGGCCCAGACAAAAAAGGTGGAATCCAGAAATTTGCCTGTTGTCCTACATGGAGTTAGGTGGACAGTGGTTCACTTCACCCTTAAGGGAGAGAAACAGGCAGCTCCTGTGATTCGGCCCTTCCTAAGACATAAATCCAAACAATATGTAGCAGTCTTCCATGGACTCTAGGTAACAATCCCATGGACAGTTCAAAAGACCAGCTTTGATGAGAAGCCTGAATTTTTGTATGGCTGCAAGAAGTGAGCAAATTCATCACTTTAGAGAGACTCTTGTTGGAGCTAACAAAAGAGGTAAGGTATGCACATGAGACTCAGATGTGCAGTCTTAGCTGAATCCTTTCATAAAATCTCCTCTGCCTTCTCAGTAATAACAACAATATTACTTTTCTATCTCTCTTTTCCCCCTTTCTGTCTGTAATTTACTCTTCCTGGTGGAAGGGAAAGGAAGTGTAAATTATTGCAACACAGACAAGTCCTGAACAGCATCTTCTTTCATTACCAGTAAACCTTAGGAAGCACAACAGACCTCTGACAGGAATGTAGACCTTTGAGGAATGTAGAGATGCTATCCATGTGCTTCTTCACCAACTGAAAACTGTAAGCATGAAAGCAATTCAAAGCATGCCCCTCTTTTTCTGTCTTTCTTATTTCCCCAGTTTCTGGCACATCTCAGGTATTTACTAAACAAATTCGCAATTCTTTAGCAATGAATGTACTGAGATGGGCCAGATCTAAGTACTCAAGCAGGCACACAAAGGTACATTTGCTGTGTCCTTTTGCAATAAAGAAACTCAAATCACTTGCTCTTCCTGTACAGCTGGAGGGCCCAGAAGTAATTCAAACTGATCTAGCAATGTGTAGACTTCAGTCTCACAGTGGCGGTCAAATGCTGTTATCTTGTGAAAGATTCTTTACATGGTTGTGGCTGGAGACAAAATGCCTCAGGCAGAGATCTGACACAAGATTTTTTCATCCTCAATCAGGCTCTCAGTTGGGAGCAATAACATAATAACCACTAACACTTTTTTATAAGGCCCCTGTATTTCTACCAGATGACGTCTCAACACATTTGTGTTGTGCAGCAGTTCTGCAGTGAGTACTACAAACACACCCTGGGTTTACTGAGCACATATAGGAAGATTTTACATGTGTGCCAAGAACACACAGGACTGTCTGAGCACAAGCAGCTGACCCACAGAAATCATGAACCAAGGTTTTCCTAGGTAACTTTGGATTCACTGGTGGCACAAGAAAAAATAGGTCTGCAACACGTGTCATGGGTGCCTTTCAGAATAAGTGGATATTGACCGTACTTTCAGAGGTTATTGCTGCATTACACAGCATTTCTCTTCCAACAGTTTACCAGGCATTCATAAATGCTGGAAAAACAGCCCAGACTCTGTTTTTTGGCCTGGACAAAATATCTTCATGGGAAAAGGAGACTTGATCAGGGATCCCACTTCTACAGACACTCTCCACGTGCTGAGGTCTCCAAAGTTTAAGGAAGACTACACTTTAAATTCCCATTAAACTCATCCTGGATGGTTGTCTATGCCTCCTCATAAGCTGGACGACACACTGCTAATCAATCAAGCTGCTGTATGAAGAGAGACAAATTATGTACAACAATTTACTATGGAGCCACTTTCTATAGAAGCTGACAAAAGTTGTGGTGCCTCCCTCACTGGAGATACTCAAGAACTGTCTGGATGCAATCCTGCGCCATGTGCTCTGGAATGGTCCTGCCTAAGCAGGGATGTTGGACCAGACAAGATTGCACCCTTTCAACCTGACCCATTCTGTGGTTTGTGATTTTAGTTTAAGGATTTCAAGTGCTTTAGGATCCTGTGAGCCAGCAGGAGGACACCGAGTGCAAGCTCTGCTTAATTGATTGGCTCCTTGCTTCTGACAAGTATCCAGAGATTTTTACTAGAACTAATCTTTGATGTCCCTAATCTTTTATGTGGTCTTGTACTGTCTTGCCAGCAGCTGTCTTCACTGGTGGTGTCACACACTCCCAATGCAGAGGTCACTGAAGAGACATCACTGGCAGCTGGAGAACAATGAATTACGCGCCCATGACTTCTGCAAGACTTCTGTGTGACAAAGTTACAGAAGGATATTCCACTGTTTGCCCTGTGGCATGCACAGAAAGCACTTTGCTCATCTGTTTGTCTGTCTTTTTAAGTGTTAGTAGGAAAGTCTGAGAAACATGCTTCAACAAACATGAGCCAAAATGGACATAAAGTACCGATTAGGACAAACGAATGGACATTTTGGAGTAGCAGCAGGTCAGCAAAGCCATCTCTCACGTGGCAGAGTGTGATTCTGTGCTGATTATCCCTAGCACAGCCATGGCCATAGGCACAGCACAGGTCCCAGCCCCGGTACCCCGATGCTGCTGGAAGCCCCCTGGCAAGGACGGGACAGAGCCTGCACTGCATTGCCACACTGGGTGGCAGTTCCAAAGCACAGAGAAGCCATGGACTTATGACTCCAGAGAGACATAGCTATGGTTCAAGTTAATTCAGCACTGCAGCAGCTTTCACCTCAGCTGCTGTTCTCTCAGGGCTGCCTCCTTTCAGTTTTACAGAAACAGAGGAAAGAACCAGCCAGAAGCTGGCTGTCTCATTCAAAACTGCACAGTGTGACTTACAGCGGGAGTAAGTCTCATCAGTTTCAACTTCTACAGAGGCAAAAATCTCTTCTTTTAGTCTCGTTCTTTTGTCAGCAGCATGAACACACAGAAAACTGAACGTTGCTGCCATTACTTGAGTGCATTGTTCTACGAACGGCAGATTCAGAGGAACAGGATTTAAAAAGAAAAAAAAGAAAGAAAGAAAGAAAAAAAAAAAAGAAAGAAAGGAAAAAAAAAAGAGAGAGAAAGGAAACTACCCAAAGGTCTGTCAATTGTGCAAAATGCATTCCTGCACTGCAAGGTGGGTGGTCTGCTTGGAAGTTGTTATGGTTTCAGCACAAACTGCCACAAAAGATTAGTGATGTGTGCGCAAATACAGCAGTCTGATCGCCGCATTTGAAACGAAGTGGCTTACCTGTGTATTGAATGATGTTTAACACAAGTACTCCACTAACTGGCCGTCAAGTGGGAAGCGCCACTTCATGGAAAGAGGCACTCTAGCATCGCATCCATTCTCTGTCAGGAATTTAAGTGGCATTCTAAAACTGAGATGAATACGCTCTCATTTCCCACACACACAAATAGACGCAAAAAGCTCACAAAAATTGGTGTATTCTGGGAGTGGAAAACGAGGTGTCTTTCAAGACGGAGCAGCAAGTTAATTGTCCAGCGCTACTGATTAAATTACTAACAAGGTGTGAAGACAAATCAAGCCCTTTTGCAGTAGGTCGTTCAGTGCACAATCCGGGCTGAAGTACTTGAAGTACCAAACACGGAAATTCTTTTTCGATTTTTGGAAAACATCTGGACATCTTTTCATTTGGAAATTGACTTTTGTATCAAAAACAAAACGTTTTATTACGTAGTTCGTAGGTGGGAGAGTTGTAACGAAAGTAAACGAAAATTCTCGCTATTCTTACAGCTGTGTTAATGCAAAAAATACACATGAAAGGGAAGCTTAAGATCCGGGCTGGTTTAGCTTCAAGTTAGAGGAAAGTGTATTTGGGTGGGGATTACATGACCAAGCATTATGGGTGGTTTCAAATAATTTAGGTAGATCCCACTTATGACTAATTCACTTGATTTTTTAAAAGCGTTAAAATTAGTTATCCCATTGGCTCTGAGGCTTGAGTCCAACAGCATTCACGGAACAGTAATTAAGAGCACCCTCTTGTGGTCATAATAACGGATGTTAATTAAACCTTTTATGGTAAACTGTTAATGTATCTGCTCACTCTCGCCAATACGGTACCCAGAAACTTTAATAAAATATGCACATGAATGTGTTGCACATGATTTTTTCTTTATGCGCCCAAGAGATGCAACTGCAAGGTTTTATCTTGCTTATTCACCAAAAATGCTTTTAAATAAAAATATTTTAACACTTCATGCAGCTTAGAGCAAAGTAATTCCTTTATTTGCCATTTTCAAAACTGGCAAGTAAATCCTCAGAAAGGATATAAAAAATGATAGAGCAGTAAGTTTGGTCTCCATTACCAGAGAACTCAGCAAAAACTATAAGAGAGGATGGAACGTACAGCTGCATGAAGACAATCTGTTGAGAAGGAAGCAATGTGGCTACTGTAAAAGTGAGTCATGATTTACTCATCTTTACAGATTTGTTGCAGTTCTCTGAAGCAATCATGGAACATGTAGACTTTCCATTTAATCATAACTTTTCTTAAGATGCCTAAGTATGGAATTTACTCTAATACAGAAATTAATAGTCTGATAATCATTAAACATAAAACACAGTCAGAATGGAAGTACCAGGTGGGAATGTTTGAGCAAATTACGCCAGCTCCAGTCAAGTTAGCTTTGGTTAGACTACATGAGAGTTATAGCATAAGAAACTGTCAAAGATAAGGGACAGATGGAAATAGTCTTTATGGAAGCAGATTAGGAAGAATATCTTGAATGCCAAATACCCAGCAAGCATGCTTTGTCTGCATTTAATTTCCAAGCACACCCCCTAGACGTGTACTACACCTCAAGAATTTGCCATATCATATTAGTATCACACGGGTCTTCATTTAATCATTATGTTGCATGATTAAGTTAGTAACTAAAGTTCTTGCTACCGGCTACCATGACAGCCTACTGCTTACTGAGTGTGTCCTCTGGGATTTGCCACATAAATGTATGAGTCAAGAGAACCGATGAGGAAATTTGCAACCAGGATTCTGCCTCACTTAAGACAATTTTATGTCGTAAGAGGAGATTACTGCAATGTGCAGTTCTGAGCAATCACTTTGGGGAACGTAAGAAAGAGCAAGGAAGCAAGTTTCACAGTACGAAGTCAATTAATGGAATGATGAAACAAACAAGGAAAGTATTCAAATTATCAGTGTATTAGAGAAGAAACTGAAGTCGTGCTACACAGCACTAAAATGTTCCCGAAGACCATTTCTATGGACACCTGGAGGCACACAGTCAGAAAATAAAGGCTTTAGGATGGTGCGTTCCCATACTTTTAAAGGTGCCATGAGAAATTACATTGCTCAGAGAAGGGTTGGGGTGGCTAGTGCAGACAAAAAAAGTCTAAGACTATGGATGTTTGTGGTGATTTGTACAGGCACTTTCACATTTTGGTAGACACCAAGGTAAAAGTTAATGAATCCATGAAATGTTGCTGAGACTTCACCAACTCTGCTTTTCTTGCTTTCTCAGAAAAGAGAAGGAACAGCAACAAAAAAAAGAGTTGAAACTAATAAAAGTCTCTCAAACATAAACTAAGAAAATGTGTAACACTCAGAACAACTAATGTACCCCCAAAACCAGAAAAAACAAGGAGTGAAAAACTGAAATTTGAGGAAGATCCAAATTTTGACAGATGAAAACCCAGGCCTGTTAAGTTCAACCATGCTGGCACACCCTAGAGAGACCTAGAGTACCTGCAGACTCATGAATAACATATCCCTCCTGGCACAGGACTGTACCAGTGGTACATCAATTGCAGTGGCTGATGTGTGTCAGCTGAGTGTGTCAGGTCTTCAGTCAGGGAATAGAAAGGATGCTTTCCTAGACAGGTTAGGATGCTTCCACAGAACTCCAAATTCAAAGAGGATGCTGAAAACTGGAAACCATTGACACTGCTGTAAAAAAAACTCACTGAGCAAAAAATCAAGAAAATGCAGGCTCTTGCAACAGAAGTGTTGTGCCACCAGATCACTAACTAGATTCCAAAATCACTTAACTAGATGCCAAATCTAGTCAGGAAGAGAAAAACCTCTTTTTTTCCCCCCTTCTCTTATTTTTCTTCACAAACTACTTCCCACGCTCTAGGCATATCATGGTATTTCAAGGGGGGGGAAAAAAGAGGGTTCCAGTAAATGGCAAAGCTCTGTGTACCTATGTTACAAAGAGAACAAATTCTAAAAAGGTTTATTTGGGCAGCTTAGCCAGAAGCATTTGGCTGAAATGGAAGTAACACAGGAATGTAGAATATGTCAAAGCTGTAAGAAAGGAGTGAGTGGCAACTTGAATTATTTTATTTTCTTTCACTCATAAACAGTTTCAACTGAATCAGAGGTATCTGATACCTTTGGAGTCCATCCTCCCTGTTCCAAGAGAGAAATCAGTTAACATCTCATGTTAAATTGGTATGGTCACTGCTCCTCTTTCTGGCAATGGAAAGTCAAGTTTTCACACTGAGGGGGGAAAAAAGCAATCAAAACTAAGACAACAAAGTTATCTAACTGAAGTAATCCAGGTAGCAAGACCTTGATCAGAAACTATTTTCTGGTCATGTTGAGAGGATACATTCAGATTAGGTTTAAGACTGAAATTCTGTGGATGGCACAGTCCCTCAGAAGCACCTCCCACTGGTCCTGCATTCCTAGGGGGCTTAAGCCATATGTTGGCTCTGTTTTCCTTTCACAGGGAGGTTGGTGTGAACCTAGAATGCACAATCTCTAAGATCAATTCCACATTATCCTTCTCCTCTCATGCTTCAATGAGGTGAAATGGTCACAGCTCCTGGTGGAGTCTGCCCTGAAGAGCAGGACTGGGGCCTGGAGGTGCATATGGATTGCACTGTGAGATTAGTTTATCACTGGGAAAACAGAGAGAGAGATCTGGTCAAATCTGTGGACAATGGCACCAAAATGTTTTGCAGAGATTTGCAAGGGCCAGAAGAGACACATCTTCCTTAAACCCTGGTAACTGGGACATGATTTTCTTGCTACAGAAGACTTTGTCAGCTTTTTTATGGTTTTCCATTCAAGGTACTCTGCACACAGGAACAAGTCAGGCTGACTTGGAAGCAACAGTAAAAAAATCTCTTTATATTATAGCTTAGGGGGGAAAAAAAGAAGGTATAATTCACTGCAGGATAAAAAGTGAAAATACGAAGAATTTCTTTTAAAATACTTACATTCCCCACCTCTTGCATGGATTAAATAACTATACAGATAGAAATACAGGAGGGAAAATAAATCTGTCAACATACAGCTACCTTTTACATCATATGTGACTATTCCTTGCACACTTGGGGAAAAGGGCCCAAAACCTGAATAGCTCAACTTTATGACAGCTCAGACAGGTCTTCAAACCCTTTTCTACAAAATCTCCTCTGCCAGCCACTGATGGGGCAAGAAAAATATCCTAATATCTTAGTTTCAGGAAAAAAAAGTGTTTTCCTGCAGTGTTTTTTGTCCTTTGTGTTGAAGATATCAAATCACTGAAGGCCGCCATGCCACAGTTACAGAGTTTTTTTGCTGTTTTGCCAGTTTCCCACTCTTTATGCACATGGAAGAGAAAGATGACTTTTTCTGGTAAAATACTGGAAGAGGATTTCTCTTCCTGGATTGCCAATCAATAGCAAAAGTGTGTAGTCAGCTTTGTAGCAATCACTGAAACAGTAAACAGCATTTTTTCATCATGTGGCCATCAACACTTTCCTGTTCACAGATATGAAATGAACATTTTCTATTGATGTTAAAAGCAAAGATATTAAAGTCTTATTCAGGAATAAAACAGAAAAGCCACATACAAATGCTATCAAATAAAAGATATTTACATTGTAATTTCACATTCTGTCATCTCCTATAATGAGAAAATGATAACAAACTTGCATTAAGATCTCGTGTCAGAGAATAAAGTCAGGTTTTGTCTCTAAACACTTGCACTTTGATTCTTGCCTACCTGTTTATTTGAGATGTGTTGCTTAGGCATTCAACACTTTATGTGTTTACTCCATTACCTATCTGTTCAACCAAGATTACATACATCAATTGGAGTACAATAAATGGAGCGTGAAGACAGGCCACATTACTATGAAAATCCTCTCCTAAAGGTAGTGAGCAAAGGAGAAAATCTCAGAGAGATGACAAACTTAATTTACTCTGCATGTCCCATTCTGTCCAACAGGATGATTCACTGTGCATCCCTGATCCATGAGCTATGGCATAGGTGGATTCAGAAAGAAAACATACAAATCCAAGCAGGTGCACTGTCTGTTTTAACAAGTTAGCTTTGTTTTTCACAGGTCAGATGCTTCTTTTTCACCAAGAAGCCAGCAATATTTCTCCATTTATTTATTAAAGGTAACATAAGAAATGGCTGTATCAAACTAAAACACAATGGAAACAAAATCACAAAGGGCATGGTATTTTTTTGTTCTACATTCCCAAGGATGCAACTGAACTGTTCTCTCCCATTCAAAAAGCATTTGAAATCACTGGACAAAATCCAATGCCTTAGTCATGCTCAGAGGCAGCAGCCCAACACCCTGTGTGTATTGGCCGGTCAGCTTCTGGCTACTGAATTCGAATGTGGCTAAAATTGATGCTACCACATGAACTACCAAACAGAGGGAGAGGGTAGGTGGGGGGTGGGGGTAGAAGACCAAAGAGATTTTTGTCCACAGCTGCTCCTTCAAAGTACAAACTCATAGAAAGAGTAGGACTGTTAGGTCTGCTTCTCATGGAACAAGCATTTTCTACTGAGGAAGGAGAAAAGGAAGGTTTGATTGAAGGTAAGCAACTGCAATGCAGCTATATGCATATTGCTTTTGAGACACAAAGAAGTATATCACGAGGCAAAATAGAAATACATGCCCAGCAGCTGCTCTGCAAGTAACTCCTGGTCTAGGTGAGCAGGGAATTTGGTTAGAAAGACCCCATCACACAGGCTTGTTGCTACTACGTGGCTCCAGGTGTTTCAGTGTGATCCTCCATGAATACAGAGGAAGAGGTGTACTGCCTCGGATGAAGAACCCATTCAGTCCAACATCCTGTTTCCACAGGCCACAGGCAAACGTCAAAGGAAGAGGAAAAGCAAGGCAAATATATGATATCTTCTCTGCAACACTCCCACAGCTACCAACTGCTTTCGGCTCTGGGAATTTCCTGAGCGTGAGGGGGTGTTCATTCATTAACTCTCAACACAGTCCTCTTCCCAATACTTGGCCCATCTTCCCAGCACCCCAGAGAAACACCCAGCGCTCAGCAAGCCATTAAGAAAGGCACTGAACGAAAAAACGTCTCCTCTTGTTTATTTAGACTTGGGCTCCTGCTACTGCAAACCTGATGGTTTGTACTCAGAAAGTCAGCTGTCACCCCCCTCTACAAGTTATTTAGGATGTGACAGGCCTCATGAATCCTCCCTCTTTGGTGAGAGCTCCAAGCCTCAATTGTCCCTTCCAGGGGACACAAAGTCAGACAAACAAGCATCCTTGCAATTCTTTTCCAGTTCCAGAATTTTCTTTCTAAGAAGCAGGAAACGCATCAGGGAACAGTACTCATGGTAAAAAATCACCACAAATTTCTGGAGTGCCATAAATGTGTTCCTGGTTTCTGCCCCTTTCATTAAAATGTGCCTTGGTTTTTCCGAACATAAAGATGGTGTCATGCACAGCATACATACTTAGAGTTTCACTCCTGACTGGCAGCAACCAGTTCAGGTATTCCTGAATAAAAAAAGTTACTGCTAGTTACGCCATCACCTTGCATTTATCTGCTCTGTATTTAAGCTACTTTTTTACTGCCTAATCACCCAGAATTCTTTACTGATGACCCTGACCCCCTGCTAACTTAAAAAGGTTTTGCATAGTCAGCAAGCATTCTTGTCTTGCTGCTGGCAATTTCCTCCATGGGAGTGATGAATTGTGAAGCACTGCTCAGCTGCCTCCTTGCTCATCTCCACATTGATGATTGTCTCTGTGGCTATGAAATAATGCACATCTATGCTTGTCAATTAATGACAGCCTACCTTCTAATACATGACTACCAGCAGCCAAGTAACACTCAATATTAATTGCTATACAGAACCTGAAAGATTGTTTAAAACACAGATACCATTATAATTATTAACTCACGTGCACGCATTAAGCCACACGTGTTTAATATTAAGCGCAAATATTATTGCATGACCAGAGCCATGCATATGAGATAGTTTGTAACTCCTTGATAATATACAACTATTAGCTTTATTACCTTCTCTTGGCCATGAAAATTATAAGCACTGTATTTGATTCATTCTGGGCAGAAGCAGAGCTGGGCAGAATATTCTGCTTTGATTGCCCAGTCAGACTGCCCCTGAGAAAAAGAAAGAAACCAAAAATCTGTAGTATATATTTCTAAAATATTTCTACTTAATAAAACACTAACTGTAGTGCACAGATAGTTGCGGCCCACAGCAAATTTTATTTGAACGCCTTGCCTTTGAATTTGCTTTTGTTTATGTATTCTGATTTCCTTTTAATCCTAATTCCACTTTGATTGCATAACAATAATGTCCTTTTGCCCTTAAAACCCTTACACAGGGTCTCAAACTTGGCTTCGCTTTTAGGCAGTTTTGGTTTATGAATGATACAGAACTATTTGTTAACCCACAAGCACAACTCAGAAGTTCACTCCTCCCTAAATGTCTGCTCCTACAAAACGAGGAAGAAGAGACTGACACCAGAATAGCATAAGGAATCCAAACATACACGTGTTTGCTTTTCGAGCAAACATTTCCAATTCCAAGACATCTAGTAAACACTTTTCTTCAATTTTTTTTTTAATTTCACTTATTTCTATTGTGTTTATTAATCTGTTTGGAACTCCACTGACAGTAAGTCAGTCCAAACGAAGGAGTAATGAGGTTGGAGAAACGTATGCTCATACTGTATAATTGCATAAGCTGCTTCCTGTAGGCTGGGGTTACGATTTGCATTTTCATCTATTAAATACCTTGTGTTCTAGATCCTTCTCTCTGACTGTGAAACGTATTTGGACATCTCCACTGTGGCACTTTTCCAACTTTATACAAACACTGGAAAGCAATCTCACTGAAAGCAGACGGTTTAGTATGACTTGGTTATTAATTTTTAAGGAAGAGGTTCTGTGATCTGCGACAAGAGAAGTATTTTAATTGACGGGAGGAACTACCTACCACTCATGCAAGTATTAGAACCACTTAAAATGTCTTCATCTGCATTTCTGTACATATGTATATATATATATACATATATATATATGGAGATATATATAAAAATTTCCCAGAAGCAGGATGTTCTTTTCTCAGCGTTCACAGCACACTCTGCTGGCTGTTGTCGAAAGTTAATGCCAAGCGAGGACGACAAGCTAAAAAAGAAATAAAATGTTTTAGGACACGGGAGAAACGCAATCCATGCAGGTAATTACCGCGGGCATTTGAACGGAAAGGCACGAGGGACGTATTCTGGGAGCAGCACGGAAGGGCCGGCAGGAAACTAGTTTCGTTTCACGGAAGAGAGTGAGCTTTTCTTTCTTTTCTTTTTTTTTTTTTTTTTTTTTTTTTGGCTGGGGCGGGGGGGAGGTGTACGGGGGGGAGGGAAGGAAGGCTTCTCCCTGTGCTGAGGTCATCCCGTTTCAGCATGGAGGCCGGGAGCACGCATCTGTGCCAGTGCCTCCATTTCCGTTCCTTCAAGGACAGGGCAGGCACTGCCTGACGGGCGGGCGAGGATCACTGGCTGCTCGGCATTAAGTGGCTTTATATGAAAGTGGCTTAAAGCCACATTTGCATGACAAAGCCATTTGCGCGTCCCTCGTCAATAAGGGAGGCTGCAGCCTCCATTTATGCTCCCTTGCGTGGAACACGCGAAACCATTAAGGGCAGGACGGGGATTTTGTCGGGAAAGCGCAGGTTTCCCGTGCGGAGCGGGGCTGGCAGCGCGGCGGGCTGGGCACGGCAGGGGCAGGGAGCGGGGAGAGCGCTCCAGCACTTTCAGGGCAGAAAACGTGGCCGGGGCCGTTTCCGGCCGAGCAGCAGCCTCGCTGAGGGC
>JAHLSL010013621.1:5588247-5628705 GCA_025920805.1 Petroica traversi | reverse complement strand
CTCTCCTTTCTTACCCTCTTTTTCTTTCTTTTTTTCCTTTTTTTTTTTTCCTTTTTTTTTTTTTTTGCCGCCCCTTTTTCTCCTTCACACGTTTTTCTGGATGTGCTCGATTAGTGGCGCGTCCGATTCTTTTCAGCATTAAATCGGCTATAGCAAATGCGCGGTAATTAAAAATGAAGAATTTTAAGCCGCGGAAGTGGGACACAGCCAGTGCCCTTGGGTATAGCACATTTTAATTTTTTTTTCCTCCCCATAAACGTTATTTCCATCATTTCTTTCGGGGAATTTAAATTTTAAGACCGACATGAGAGTAAATTTGCGCGGCTTCGTCGGTTGTGGGAATTTTGGGATTGATGTGGTTTGTGCCAAGACCGGAGCGCTGCTGCAGTGCCAGCTTTTATCGTTATAAAACGTGCTGGCGCCAAGTTACTGATCGTTCGGTGGAGGATTTCAGCACATTGCCTTGCGATATTCTCTCCCCCTAAAAAAGCAAATGGAGAAGTAAGGGTCCCAAAATAGATCGACTTTCTTCTCTGGGATTGTCTTTGTCTTGCTTTGTTCTGCTTGAATCAGCTGCGGGGCTGTTGGTGCAGTGTATCTCTTTGTTAGAAATCAGCACCAGATTTCATTAACAGTGTAAACAATTAGCAGCCCTGCTTCTTTTGATGGGCTAATGTTTTAACAATAAATTTCAGTAGATCTGGGATGCCTTTACACTGGGCGTATTTTTTGCTGTGTAATTCATAACGTCATTGTCTTAATAAAATGTCTTCGTGTTCGGGAGCGCTGCCTTAAATGATGGAATGTGATGTAAGAGTATGAAATGACTGTGAAGTATTGAGCATCCGGCGGTCGCTAGTAGGACTGAATTTACATAAAATGTCGTCTTTGCTGGATCGGATCTGCTATAAATGCAAACGCAATTAAAATGTATGGTGCTGCATGTCAACCATTAATCTTCTGCTTCAGGTGTTCCTAAAATTCCATAGCGCTGCCTCGCTTTCAGATTTCAAAACTGTATAGAAATGTTAATTTTCTGATAGAATTCCAATGTTACTGTTTAAGGAATGTTCCTTATAGCTGTTGTTTCCTGAATCGGTGTTTCTTGGTGTCCTATGGAACATTAAAGCAGATGGTGATGACGCTGGAGGTGATCCGCCCGTTGAGGATGCGCCCAGAAGCAGTGGCTGGCGCTGAGATGAGTCTGGGCTTGGAGCAGTGCTGAGAGGGCTTGGGGAGAGGATTGTAGTGGAGCTCCATCCCCATTCCACTCCTAGCAGCTCTCTGGCCATCCACCTCCGTTTCTGCCAGCTGGAACGGACAAGAACCTTGCCAACTGCCCCAGGCTTCCACTGAGCTCGTTTAGGGAGAGGCAGGTGTGGCTGAGCTAGGAAAAAAACTGGAGCAGAGCTGAGAGAACTATAATGCCAGCGCAGCTCCTGTAGTTTCCTGCTCTGGCCACCCTCTTCGAACTGAATCCCTTCTTTGCTTCCTCCTGTTTCTGCCCGCATGTCCTCTGTAAATTAGGGCGTATTTTGGGAGGGTCAGAACAGGAGGTGGCAGGAAGGGATATGAAGTGGGAGAAATGGTGGCAATTTTTTTTATTTTTATACAATGGCTAAGTTAAATGTGCATTTAAATGTTTTAAGTTAAGTACTGAACTTTAAACAAGAAAAGATTCTAACTGATAAAATGTGTGTGGTAATGGGTTTGGATTTGTATTGTATTCTGGAAAACTTTGATAGAGTGAAACTAGTTTGTAACATGTTTATGTGAATTCTAGTAAAATTGCCTGTAATACCAATTCTAGATGCTTGTTTTTATCATTGAAGCCCCTTTAAAAAATATTTCTTTCCATTAGCACCCGTGCTAGAATTTGACTATCTCATCTGTGGAGACTGTGGCAAAGAATTCATGGACTCCTACCTTATGCAGCACTTTGATTGGGCAACATGTGATAATTGCAGGTATTACAAATAATCAGGAGAGAGAAACACTATTTTACATAAAGATCGCTGGCTATAATTCAGTGAGTTAGTCATTTAAAGAGGCTGTCAAGAAAGAGACATTTCAGTGACTTTAAAAATAATGTAAATGAAAGTTGACTGATGTCCTGTGTATTTTCCATTATGGAATTGAATCACAGATTGTCTCGTAAGCCTGCCTTCGGATAGGGGACAGCAGTGGATTTTCATTCGACATTATGGAAATAGGGTGTTATGAGAGCAGTTGGTGCGTTTGTGAGTGTGAAAATTTATGTCTGGCTGCAGACAAGAGCCATTTTAAAACCTGACGGAACACAAATATCTGCTCTCTGAAGTAGAGCAGGGATTAGGGGAGTGTTTGCGGTCCCAGTGTTTAACTCGAGTGAAGTTGGTACTTTGGTCAGCATGGGCGTGCTGGAAGCACAGCAGCCAAAGGGCAGAGCCCCCATGGGAGGTTACTGGTTGGCCTGCGGGGTAAGCGGGAGTTTGACCTTGAGAGGGAGAGCGAGCTCTTATCTTTTAACGCAGAAAACGCTCCAAAAGCCATCAAGATAACCAGGGCAATGAAACCAATTGCAGCAGCCGGCCGCCCATGTGTGTAAGAATGAATTGGGTGAATGAAAAAAAATGGCAGTTGGGAGTTTGTTCTGGGAGCCTACCGCTTTACTGCAGGGAGTGGCCAGGGTGTGCACGTGGTGTCGGCAGTTAGCAGTCGCACTGGAGGCTAAGTTCTGTTTCGGAAGTTACAGTGGGTAGGAAAAGGACGTTAAGGACAGGACTTAGAGCCTTTGCAGTACTTTTCCTTGGGTCTAAGTTCTTGTAGCTGATGGCTGGAGTGTCCTTGGTGCATTAGCTGTAACTGTGAACTTTGAAGTCTAGTAAAGCTACATTTACAGCAGTACTTCCTTGATGACCGTTGTTAGCACTTAGTGTTTGGCAGATTGTTCAGCTCAAGCAATTCAAGTTGTACTTCAGTCAGGATTGCGTAAGTGTAATTTTTTCCATTAACTCATAAATGCTGCTGTGGTTAGAGAGTTTTTCATTATCTGTCTGGTAAAAGCTACAGTCTTTTAAGAGTCTGTATTTTATGGTTCCTCTGCCTGTGGTCTTGCATTATAGAAAGAAGTGCTCTGCTTGTGTTGCTAATCAGTTTCTGAGATCTAGAAGCATATGGAGTGTGTATATTCTCAGGTGATCTGACCTGTCTCACATTACGCATTCTTTCTGTCTTGACCATGGGAGGTTCATGCTTCTGTCCTCTTGGCTTGCATCTGGGTTAGGTGGATACCTGAAATTACTCATTTTAAGTTTGTTATTCCCTCTTGTAAGAAAAGAGAAGAAAAGCCTTTCTAGAATAGCAGGCTTCTTTGCCTATATTTGCTGAAATGGGTGGAATTTTTAAACGCTTAATTTCAGTAAATCTATTCTGGAGTTTAGCTAGACTGATGGAATCCAAAATTACTTGCATGCATAAAAAACGGAGGGAATTAGGGCTACCTGTATTTCAGGAATGTTAGACGGGATGGTGACTTAGATGTTAATAACCTGTGGTTTTAGGGTGTAGCTTTCTCATCGTTATTTTACATCTTGCAGAGATGTTGAAGATAAACATAAGCTTATAACAAGGACAGAAGCAAAAGAAGAGTATCTGCTTAAAGACTGTGACTTAGACAAGAGGGAACCAGTGCTCAGATTCATTGTGAAGAAAAACCCTCATAATTCACGATGGGGTGAAATGAAACTTTATTTAAAACTACAGGTATAGAAACTTACTGTGTTTCAGACCTTTTTTTACCTTTGTACATAGTTGGTTGTCACTTGGTACCTGAATGGTTTTGTCAAAGCTAAGTGTGTTACGTATAGCTTGTTACAGTTAAATGGTTGCAGTCCAAGTTGAGAAAATTTGAGAGCATTTTACAGATACTGATGGAGTAGAACTTTAACGGGTTGCACAGTTACAAGTCTCAAAGCACATGGCCCTTCAGTGCTGCTCTGAAGTGCATGGGGCAGCTGCAGCTGTGTGGCCCTTTGTAGCTTTGCCTGCAGAGACAGCAGGAGAGGCAAGTGAATTTCCCAGGGCTCTTGTAATTTCTTGTCGCTTCATAGGAATCATATTCCTTTAGTAAACTACGGGCAAAATTAGAGCTGGGTTTAAGTTTTTCTAAGCTACATCCTGCTGATACTAAAAACCAGTGTTGCCTCTTCCTATGGAAGGAGTAAAGTCCTTTGTGAGTCAAGAGTGGAGACAGGTGGGAGGAGAGGAAGGTTGGTTGGTTTATGTATGTGTAGGGAAAAATTAAATTTGTTAGTTAGAATAGTTTACTTTTATCGTTTCAGGAAAAAAAAAAAGGCATTTATGTCCATCCTGTAGGTAATCAAGCGTTCACTTGAAGTCTGGGGTAGTGAAGAAGCATTGCAAGAAGCAAAGGAGCTCCGCCGTGATAGCAGAGAGAAGATGAAACAGAAGAGGTTTGACAAGAAAGTTAAAGGTAAAGCGTTAAAATTACATATTTCAGTACCTGAAGTGAAGTACTGTTTAAACCTGTGTCTGCATCTGATTAAATTACTGAGAAAATATTCAGTGCGGTAAAATGGAGGTTTTCAAGACTGGGGGTGAGCCTGGGGCAGTCTGGTCTGACCTCATAGCTGACTATTCTGGGCAGTGTTGGACTGCAGGACTGAGGTCCTTTCCAACTTGAATTCCCCTGTTGTCCTGTGGATGTGATGTGACAGAAATCAATTACAATGGTCCATTATAGCATTTTTCAAATATTTGGGTATGACCCAGAATGTGCCATGGATTTTTCCTGGTACTTTTGACTTGTGCGAAGCGGGAATTTTTGTGGCAGTGGGTTATAATTCTGTGATAGCCTTTAGGGGGAGTGACTGTAATGAAGGCAGAAAACAGGTTTTCCTCCTGCTTACAGCATTCCTAGCTGCTGTCTTTACTGCACTTTACCCTTTGGGTTTTTTTCCCTGATAAATTAATATTTAGAAGAGTATTGATGGGTAGAAGCTTTTGTATCACCTGTAGCATCCATACCTTGCTTTGGGATGGCATTTACAAGGGCAGAAAGCTTAAGCTGGCTGTACTGGTGTTGTCTGAAGGAGGCAGAACTTGAGGCTGCACAAACAGCCCCTGTCTGGGCCATTGATGTTGCGCGCACAGAAGGACTGGCAGCAGGCTGTAGCCAAGGCGCCAGAGTTCAGTGTAAGTAAGTACAGGCCTTAACGTGACAAAGTTTGCAGCCTGAATGGCTTGGCTCAAAATGTGACCACATTTTGCTGCTCAGTATTCTTGCCACCCGCTTGCAACATCCGGATAATATCTTGGGCCCTGCTGCCAGCTTGTGTGCTCTAGAGAGCCAGCGGATTTCACTGCGGATGCTGCAGAAGCAACTCATATTATTGGGCATAAAGCTTGGAGAACGCCAAGTCATTTGGGAGGCTTACTGTGACCTGAATGAAAATTACTCCTTCTTGGTCATGTAAAATAAATGAGGTGTTCTATAAAAACTTTTCCTTTGCATTCCACCGACCCCTTTTGGATACTTTTTGGATGTAAAAAGGCAGCGAGCAACATGTCCTTAGTCCGGATGGAAAATCTTTGCCTGTGAGATCCCATGACAGTGTAGTTCTTGGCCTTTAAAATATGCAAACAAGGTGAGGGTTGCAAGGCAAGTCAGAGCTTGTTCTGTAAGAGCAGATTCTTTCCCAGAATTTGTGGAAGACAGGCAGCAAGCACATTGTCATGTGTAGGCCTCAGGAAGCTGGTTGGGTTAGCTTGAGTTTTATTAAACATTATTTAAGATTTATTAAAATCTTAACATTTTCTTTGTATTTCTTACCAGAACTCCGCCGTGCCGTGAGGAGTAGTTTGTGGAAGAAAGAATCTAGCATCCATGAACATGAATATGGACCAGAAGAAAACATTGATGAAGATACATATAAAAAGACATGCACTGTATGTGGCCATGAGTTAACTTACGAGAAGATGTAATGTTAACCTATTTTTTAAATTTTTCTTTGTTTTTAATGATATTTTGTATTAAAGTCAAATAAATGCTAATTATGAACAAGCTGTTGCCAAATTCTATGAAGTATTATATTTTTCAGTTGCAAGAAGCTCTGTGAAGAACTGTAGGCTTTGGCTTTTAAGCTGGATCTTAGGGTAGAATATAGCATATTTGCAACAGTTCAACCATTGGTATCTTCCTGGTCAAAAGATAAGTTTCTATCATTGTACTTGATGCTCTGATGAAAGGAAGGTGGACTTCCCACTGCTTTTCTACTTCCATCAGGAGGAAGGCTCCCTATTTTCTCCTGACTGTTGTTCGGTTTTCAGTTACTGGTCATGGGCAGGCAGAGGGCAGCAAGCTGATAAAGCAGCTCTTCTGGTGGTGGGAGACCATATAATGAGGCAGGATCCCCTTCGGCTTGGATACCCAACTCCGTAAAGGAGAATTCTCTCTTGGAAGGAAAGCTGCCTTCTTCCTTGGCAGGTTCTGCACATCTCTGCCATATTTCACGGGATGCAGTCCTTAGGTGTATTCTCTACTTTTTTTTTTTCCCAATTCTTGAACCAGAGACCAAGGCAAGGGTCAGGACCTGTCCTTGGGCAAGAGGGAAGTAGCATTCCATGATAGAGCTCTTTTAAATGCACCTGAATGATGTTTGCTTTCAGTAGAGGGTGAATTCCCTTCCAAGTTTAAATTCCATATTCTTTTAGCTGTTGGGGAATGCATGTGGAAATTGCTGAAGTGAAGGAGCATGTTCTAGGGTAGTGGCTCTACATTTATTCACCACTGTAAATACGGCAGATTTCAGGGAAGTCTCCAAAGAGCCTTGGCCACCGTGGCTGTGCAGAACTGAAATTTTCAGCAGGAAAGCTAAAACATACTGGCCATTATGGAAACGTCGTGGGATGACTCCCATGGCTGGAGTGCTGCAATGGTGGTTAAAGCTGTTCGGAAGGGACAGGGGGGAGGCAGAGGCAGTGAGGTGACTCTGTGCATTGACTGTACAGAGCTCAAGGGCAGGGATGATAAGGCTGGGTGCTGTGGGTAAGGATCAGGGAAAGGCAAAGCAGGCAGACACCCCAGGGGGAGTCTGCTGCGGACCACCCAGACAGGATAAAGGGGCAGCTGAAGTGTTCTGTAAGAAGCTGGCTGATGTTTCACAATCGCTAGCCCTTGTTCTTGTGGGAGACTGTAATTTGTGGGATGTCTGCTGAAAACACAGGGGAGAGGAGGCACTCCAGGAGGTTCCCGGGCTGTGTGGAAGACAAAGGACAGCTGGCAAGTGAGCTGTCCTGCTTGTGGCCAGGACAGTGATTTTTTGCAGTAGCCAGGAGGGGCATAAGCCAGAGCCGGAGGTTATCCTGTCCCACCTCACACCGTGCACAGGGGGTGGGCAGAAGGGGGGTCCCTTCCAGTGGGGTAACGTCGGGTTTCACGGGGTGGGCATTTGTGGCTGAACTGATCATCTTTCTTGCACATCATATTAATATCAATAATAATATTGATACTTTTAATTTCTTACCTCATTGCATTTCCGGTAAATTGTTCTTATCTCAACCCCTTACCTTTTGTGCCTCTAATTCTCATCCACTTCCTGCTGGGAGGAGTGAGCAAATTGTGCATGGTTTGGAGTGTTTCAGTGGAAATGCTAAATTGGGGAACACCATTCCTAAGCTACAACATGAGCATGCCAGGGCGGTGGCCTGGTAGATCCGTTTATGAACAGAGGAGGGCTGGTGGGAGAAATAGTGGTTGGAGGCTGTCTGGGGCACAGCCACCATGAAGTGATACAGTTTTCAACCCTGGATAAGTGAGGAGCAGGGTAAAGAAAACCTCTTCCTTGGGTTTCTGGAGGGTGGACCTTGGCCTATTCAGGACACTGGTTCAGAGAGTCCCTTGGGAAGCAATCCTTAATAGCAAAGGGGTCCGTCCCATGAAGCCTGGCCATGCTTTAAGGAGGAAATCTTGAAAGGCGGAGGAGCAGACTGTCCCTGTGTGCCGGATGATGAGCCATTGTGGAAGAAGACCAGCCTGGTCTTCCTGTTTATGCTGGCTGAACAGGATGCTTTTGCTGGAACTCAGGGAATAGAGGTTATGACCTTTGAAAGAAGGGGCAGACAACTCAAGAAGAGTACAAGGACAATAGTAGGTCATGTAGAGAGAAAATTAGACAGATGAAAGCTCAGCTGGAATTCAATCTGGCCACTGCTGTGAAAGAAGAAAGTGCTTTTTTAAATACTTCAACAACCAAAGGAGGGTAAAGGAGACTCTCCATTGGTTATTGGATGCATGGGGAGGATATTGTCATTAAGGATGAGGAAAAGGTGGAGCTACTTTGGTTCTTTGTCTCAGTCTGTAACAGAAAGTCTACCCTTGGGGCAACCAGACCCTGAGGTGTACACAGGGACAGGGAGCAGCACTATAATCCAGGAGGAAGTAGTGAGTGACCTGCTGAGCCGTTAGATCCAAGTCCACAGGAACAGGTTCATTAGAGGGCACTGAGGGTGCTGGCAGAAGAGCTCACTAAACTGCTCTGCAGTATTTATCATCAGTCCTGGATAACCAGGGAGGTCTGGGATGGCTAGGTTGGCCTGTGTGATTGCCCATCCACAAGAAGGGCTGGAAGGAGGATGCGAGCAACTACGGGCCTGTCAGCCTCTGCAGTGGGACAGAACAGATAATTTTGAGTGTGATCACACAGCACATGCAGGAAAACCAGGGGACTGGGCACAGCCAACATGGGTTTGGGAAAGGCAGGTCCTGCCTGACCAACCTGATCTCCTTTTATGGCCAAGTGACACACCTAGAGAATGAGGGAAAGGCGGTGAATGTTGTCTACCTGGAGTTCACCAAAACCTTTGACAACGTCTGCCATGGCATTGGCCTGGAAAAACTGACAACCCATGACTTGGACACTCTGCTGGGTCAAAGACTGGCTGCAGAGCCAGGCCCAGAGACTGGAGGTGAATGGTGCTGCATCTACCATACACACTAGTGGTGTTCCACAGGGATCAGTGTTTGGGGCTGGGCTTGTTCAACATCTTAATAGATGTGTATGAGACCAACTGTACTCCCAGTAAATTCACTGATGTCAGCAAGCTGTGCGGGAGTGCTGACCTGCAGGAAGGCTCTGCAGAGGGATCTGGACAGGCTGGATCGATGGACCAAAGGTATGAGGTTCAATAAGGACAAGTGTCATGTCCTGCCCTTGGGTCACAACAACCATGCAGGCTGGGCAGAGTGGCTGGAAAGAGGCCCAGTGGAAAAGCCTATGGGTGCTGGCCAGCATCCAGCTGGGAGCATGCCCAGGTGGCCAAGAAGGCCAGTGGCATCCTGGCCTGTACCAGGAATACTGTGACCGGCTTGGCACTGGTGAGGCCACACCTTGAGATGTGTCCTGCTCCGAGCCCCTCATTTCAGGAAGAACACTGAGGTGCTGGAGGGTGCCCAGAGATGGTTGGAGCTGCTGAAGAGCCCAGGAGCAGCTGAGGGAGCAGGGCTTGTTCAGCCTGGAGAAAAGGAGGCTCAGAGGTGACCTTACACTCCCTGCTACCCTCTGAAAGGAGATTGTAGCCAGGTGGGGGTCAGTCTCTTCTCCAGGCAACCAGTGACAGGACAAGAGGACATGGCACCTCAAGCTGCCCCAGAGGTGGTTTAGGTCAGACATCAGGAGCATTTCTTTACAGGAAGGGTGACTGGACATTGGAATGAGCTGCCCAGGGAGGTGGAGTCACCATGCCTGGAGCTGTTAATGGAAAGACTGGACACAGCAGTTAGTGCCATGGTCTAGTGACAGAGTGATGTTCAATCATAAGTTGGATTTGATGACCTCAGACATATTTTCCAACCTAATTGACTGTGTGGTTTTGTTAGAGGAGACAAGGTGCCTGGAAAGGCAGATGATGCTTCCAATAATAGGTCTTCACTTTTCCAGTGTTTTCCAATGTTCCAATAATAGGTCTTCACTGTTCCAGTGCTCTGCTCTGCAGCTATGCTGTAACCTGCCTGCCCACCACCAAGCAGAGAAGGATTTAGGCCTTGTAAGACCTAAGGAAGTGGCGTGTGGGCTTGGCTAGAGGATGTAGTCCTCCATGTCATGGTTTCACAAGCCAGTGTTGGCCTGGGTTTCTAAATCCTCTCCAGGGCAGATGGGGGTGGGCACGCCACAGCATCTGCCCCACCCCGCAGCAACAATGCCAGTCCACACCCTCGCGCCCTCCCGCAGCAGCACCTCCCCTTCCCAGAGGACAAGAGGTGGCAAGGGAGAGGGAGAATTTCTACGTCAGCACCTCTTTCCACAGAGCAGCACACATGCTTGCCTCACACGGCTGCAGGTGGGGGAGCGGGTTAAACCAGCTGTAGTGCAAGGAGGTGAAGGCTTGTGTGTTAGTCAGGGCACCAGCACGAATGCAGGGAAACAACACTGCTTCAAATCCCGCTTCATTAACACCAGCATAGCCCAGCAGGACTACTTTGCTTCAGTGCCCCCCAAAGAGACTGGACAAACACTCTCAGCAGCAACCTGCTTCACCTTCATTTATTTTTGTCTTTATGTGTGCATTTTTTTTCCAACCACACCACATTTCTACAGAGTCTTTATACAGTCCACCATTTCATATTTCAGCATATCCAAGTTTCTCCAGTTAGCTGTTGGTATCACTACATACATATTTCACTCTTTCTTACAGATCCACCAATTTCCTAGTCAAGTCAGGTGTACACCATGAGA
Source organism: Petroica traversi (assembly GCA_025920805.1). Lineage (NCBI taxonomy): Eukaryota > Metazoa > Chordata > Aves > Passeriformes > Petroicidae > Petroica > Petroica traversi. The sequence continues at coordinate 5,617,972 of JAHLSL010013621.1, read as the reverse complement.
CCTAAAAGAAGGTGAAGGTGTCCAAGAGACTCAAGAAATGCAATCAAAGCCCATGCTCAAAGCTTGGCATGATTGGAAGTTAAATCAATTTTAAAAGACAATGCTATTTGGTTTTAAAACACAGGATTACACTCAAGCATTTGCAGCTGTATCCCCAGCATCAGTATTTGTCAAGGCTCAAAGAAAGTTACAGGTTTGCAAGTTCTAACTGCATTACCAGTTTCACAGAAGTCACATTTATAGTCAGAACCCTCACCGTTAGTTAATATCAGAATTCATACTGACTTGAGCCAGTGAAAAAACTATTAAACTCCAAATAAACTTTTAAAAGTATTAAATGTTTCCTAAAAATAAAAAAACAACAAGAAATCCTATTTGATTACTCAAGAACATGAACAGAGAAAGATCTGAAGCATAAGCCCGTGCATGACTGACAAAATTCTTGCATAAAGCAAATTTACAACAAATAACAGTACACCCTGAAAGAATGGGGGGGGGGGGGAAATCAGTCAAGTCAGAAAGGGCAAGCAGAAAAAGTAGAAGTAACAGATCTAAGTCTATGAGAATATATCAGATTGCTACAGGCCACACACAAAATTAGATGAACAGTAAAAGCAAAATGTTCCATTTTTTTACCCTCCTTGCTTAGTCAGGAGGTCATTGGTCAAAGTACAAATGAAATGCATTTCTAGGTATAATACCTCAAAAAATAATTTGTACAGGAACAAAATTACTCAAAGCACGTAATTGCCTAAGCTAAAACTAAATAGCACTGGGTATGAAACTCTTTGAAACATTCACCAGCAAAATGAAGAGACCAATAAACAGCTTGGAAGCCCCCTGCACGCCAAAGGACCCAAGCACCTAAGGCAGTGTCTCTGCCTTTCACCGCTGCTCAGCCTGGTACAGAACACTCTGGTTTGGCTCTGATGTACCTCATGTTACTGGCCTAGCTCAAACCAAGCCTGCTCTATTCTTGGTTGTGTTCTCCCAGTCTCAGCCTCCTGTAATGTATCACTTAGTTCGGCAATAAAACGCTTCCTGAAGACATGGGAGCAACATGCTGCAGTCACATTTTAAAGCAAGGGAAGTGTAGCAGATGCAGCAGTTGTTGCCAAGCCAGATGAGGTGAGAGCACTTGGTTCATCCACTGTCACTAAACAGACAGATTTCAGACATTCTGCAGGCCTGCAGGCCCAGCCCAGCGCAAATGTGACAGTGCAGTGAGTTACAGGCTGAAAGAAAATAAAAAAGCTCAGCACTGTTCTGTTCTCTTCATGGCACCTGGGGCTGGAGCTCCCTACACCCAGGTAAGGCTTGCAACTCTCTTGCAATCCCAACTCTTGCTTACCGTCTCTGTTTATTAGTGAAGACTGCTACCAAGAGCAGTTCATGATTTTTTGACCACAATGCAAAAAGAATTGCATTTTTCAGAAGTGGTCCATGAAGCTTCTCTACTGACTGTTTATAGATACTGTAATAAGACACTAGACAATACATTTTAAAAACGTATTTCAATTGTATTACATGTTCTTTCAAACTGTGAAAATCTATCTGGCTTGGTAACAAAACAAATTTGTACGCTCTATGCTACTTTGAAAAAGTGTTTCACATGCCCAAAGTTAAGACACTTTTCCTATGTCATATACTAGAGAACCTCCCACACTACTCACTGAGAAGGTGCATCCCCTTTGATACTCACAAAACACCTTGAATTGTTCCTCATTCCTACAATTATTTTGATTTAAAGGACAAGCAGAGGTAACAAATTCAATTGCTTGGGGTTGGCTTTTTTTGTTGTGAGGTTAGGAATTTTTTTGGGGGGAGGAGTGTGCCCGATTTTTATTTTATATAGGCAAGAGGGGAAAAATAAAATTACTATCATGAAGCGAAGAGTCAAGCTAAATTAAAAGACAACAAAAAGAATTAATACTTTACTTCACAAATATCCCCTATTAGTCATATCTTTTAAGGCTTATGATGCTTACACAGTTTGTTTTTTGTTTTTTTTTTTCAGATTACTCTATTGTTTTACATAGGAGCACATGAAAGCCAGTTTTAGTCAAAAAAATTCTTCCATCCCCATGGTAAGTTTTGCCATTAAAAAAAAATTAAATTCACTAAAGTCCTGCAGAGAAGACTCTGTCCGTGAATGATCCCTCAGGCCTGCAGAGCACAGAACTGCTGAAACACAGCCAGAATGTGGTGGTCCAGTTCAGCTGTAAATAGGAGGTTCTCTAGCGTCACCATGTACTGCTGGATTATCTGGTGGTGCTGGAAGACAAAAAAAAAAAACCACATATGTTTACTGTTTTTGTATTTATATTGTAACAATCGCAGAAGTCAAGATACGCAAGAACCACAAATGTTCATATCTGAATTGTTTAGCACATCTCATTTCCACAACATTGCAGCCATGGATAAGAAAAGTGTAATGTAGAGCCTGGGCTGACTGCAAGAACAAAGCCTGTGCTGAAAGCTGTGTGCTCCCTATAACTCTTCACTCATGGATCCTGAATTGTGTGCAGGACTCAATGCCACTGCAGGTATCTTAGGAGAATCATGGCATTTCCTTCCCTCTGAAGACACATCTACTGCCAGGGAAGGGTTCATCCCAAGGGACAACTACACCACCCCTCCCACTCTTCAGCACGCCTTGTGCTCACACAGGTGTAACTTCCTATAACTAATCACTTTCATCCAGCTACCTGTATGTATTAACAGATTTAACAGAGCCAAATACTAAAAAACTATGTTTAATAGATTTTTACTCACCTCACTAAAAGGAATCCTGCAATATTTTAATTCCCTTATTTAAAACATATCTATTTTAGCCTTCTTGTGTGTTCACAACTTTGCCCTTACTAAAAACACACAGTTAAGTGGAAGTCAGTGAATGATCACATATTGAAATATTTTTGCAGTATGCTTACCGTGAGGGAATTCTCCACTCAGGATCAGTCACTCCACCAGACTGGCTGAGATTTGGCCAGAGCCAGACAGTTGAGACCCAGCCCCATATCTCCCTCTGGGAAAATGTGCTGCTGCCACCTACTGCTACTCTTGTGGAGCACTCAGCTTTCCATCACCAGCCTTTCCCAATCCAGCATGGCCCTGCCAATGCCCTTCCAAACTGAGAAATGAAACTTACCTGCAGGAAGATCTGCTGCAACCTCTCTATACAGCTCTTGTACCAAGGTGTAAATACATCAATTCCACCAGTCTCGCAGCGCACCAAGTGCTCCGTTAACAACATAATGAAACGCTGCAGTAGAGGGGAAAAAAACCCAAACATAGTCAACCTCCTCAAATTAAAGCAAAATCCTAACCTCAGGTAAGAGCGTCTGGGTGTCAGAAGCTTTGAACAGCACTGCGAGAATAATTATTTTGCTTGGCAAATACTGAATTTAGTATGAAAATAAACCATTTAGTATGAAATTAACTTCTGGTTGCTCAGAAAATTGTGTGGTAGCAGAACTCCTCTACTCCTAAGCACTTGGAACTCATCAGATCCTGCTCAGAACCATCTTTGACTCTAACCCACAGTAAACTCATCAACCCCTTTCCCTATTCTTATTCCAAGAAAATGCCGAAGATAGCAGTGATACTGAAAGCTTATAAATCAAGTAACTTCAAAATCTAAACGAGGAAGATACTTCAACCATCATTACCTGGAATATAACCAGAAAGAGATTCTTCTGCTCACTCTGGGCTGACTCCACTTTCTCCTGCAAGCGCTCTATCTGCTCTTCCAGCGGTCCATCTTCCCGGTCGGTGCTTCGGTCGTCATCATCATCGTCATCATCACTGTCTCGCTGAAAATGACAACAGCACAGGACTTAACCAGAAATTTGGCAGGTGTGGATACCATGAATTCCCTCCAGTTCCATGTGTGAAAAGGCTTGCAGAGCAACTGAAGAGCAGCACACAATTCCAGATAAAAATTTGGAAGGGAAAATGGCAATATGGGAAAGCCATGAAAAAAAAATTAATACCAAGACTTCTGAGAAACTAGAGGAAGCATAAAGATTTATCAGAATTAAGGGGTTTACCTCTGGGAGTGTGCTGTGTCTGACAGCCCAGCTGAGGTGCCCCTAGACCAGGGCACGCAGCATGGGCAACACACAGGAGGAGCTGGAAGCCACTGGATGCTGGATGGTTTGACTCTGTGGTCAGATCCGAAACTCAGCAGGATGGATCCCTGGACTGGAGAGTGACCAACAATGGCTACAGGCTGTTCAGAGGGGACATGAGAGGAAGGAGAGGCAGAGGGATTGCCCTCTACATCAAGAGGGGATTGAGTGTGAAGAGTCTCTGAAGAACAGAGCAAGTCAAAAGCTGGTGGGAATGATGCAGACCCAGGCAGCAAAGGCAGCCTTTGGTCAGGATCTGTGACAGGCCCTGGTCAAGGAGAGCCCATTGAGGGAGCCTTCCTGCTCCAGCTACAGGAGGTATTGTGTCACAGATTCCTGTGCTGCTGGGGGACTTCAACCACCCCTGCACATGCTGGAAAAGTAGCTATGGACAATCCTTGAGATTCCTTGAATGCATGAAGGATAAATTCCTGACCCAGGTGACAGACAGCCCTGCAATGGGGGAGGTGTCACCAGATCTGCTGGTCATCAGCAAAAGGGGGCTAATGGGAGATGTCAAGATAGGAGGGAGTGGTGGAGCCTTGCCATTGCACCTTGGTGGAGTTCACTGTCCTGAGGGATATGGGTCAGGAAAGAAGTCAAGAGAGGCCCCTGAACTTTCAGCTTTTCAGGGACATAGTCAATGAGATTGCCTGGGGGACTGCCCTCAGGGACAAAGGAGAGACACAGAGCTGGCAAATTTCCACAAGAGAGTAAGAGCTTGCAATCCCCAGGAGCAAAAAATCAGACAAGGAAGGCTGGAGACTGGCATGGCTGAGCAGGGAACCGCTGGCCAAACTAAAAGGAAAGAAGCAAATACAGAAACTGGAAACCAGGACACGTAACCTGGGAAGAGCATAGAGACAAAGCTGGGTTGTGTAGGGACGGGGCGAGGAAAGCCAAGGCAAACCTGGAACTGAACCTGGCAAGGGACACAAAGAATAAGAGGAAGGGCTTCTAAAGGTAAAGCAGCAAGAAAAGGGAGGTCAAAGGAGGTGTATCCCCTGATAGACAATGATAGTACTCTGGTAAGAGCAAACGAGGAGAAAGCTGAGGTACTCAACAACTTTTTTTGTTGCAGTCTTCAATGGTAACCTCTCTTCCCACATGTCTTGAGTGGATGAACAGCAGGATGGGGACTGGGGAGCAAAGTCTCTCCTGCTCCCAGCAAAGATCAGGTTCGTGACCACCTGAAGGACCTGAACATACTGAAAGACTACGGGAGCCACTGAGATGCACCCCAGAGTCCTGAGGGAACCAGCTGATGTAGTTGTCAAGCCACCCTCCATGACATGTGAAAGTTGTGGCTGTCAGGTGAAGTCCCAGATGACTGGAAAAGGGAAAACATTGTACCCATCTTTAAAAAGAGTGGAAAGCAGGATCCTGGGAACAACTGACCTCTGAGCCTTGCCTCTGTGCCTGGGAAGTCATGGAACAAAACCTGCTGGAAGCTGTGCTAAGGCACATGGAAGACAGGAATGGGATTTGGGACAGCCAGCATGGCTTTACAAAGGGCAAGTCCTGCCTGACCAGCCTGCAGGCTTTCTACGATGGAGTGACTCCACTAGGGGACAAGAAAGGGCAGCAGATGTCATTTATCAGGACTTTGACATGGTCCCCCAAAACATTCTTCTCTCTAAATTGGAAAGAGATGGATTTGATATGTGAACTGTTACATGGATAAGGAATCAGGGGCATCCAGGTTAGTGGTCAACAGCTCAGAGTTCCAGTGGACATCAGTGACCAGTGATGCCCCTCAAGGGTCTGTACTGGAATCAGTGTTATTTCATAGATGAAGTGCACCCTCATCAAATCTGCAGATGACACCAAGCTGAGTGGTGCAGCTGGCACTCCTGAAGGACAGGATGCCATCCAGAGGGACCTGGACAAGCTGGAGAAGGGGCCCATAGAATCTCATGATGTTTAACAAGGCTAAGGGCAAGGTGCTGCACCTGGGCCAGGACAATCCCCAGTACCAGCAGAGGCTGGGGATGAGCAGAAGGAGAGCAGCCCTGTGAGAAGGCCTTGGGGGTGCTGGTGGGTGAGAGGCTGGACATGACCCAGCCATGGGCACTCCCAGCCCAGAAAGCCAAACGTGTCCTGGGCTGCATCCAAAGCAGTGTGGGCAGCAGGGGAGAGAGGGGATTCTGCCCCTCTGCTCTGCTCTGGTGAGATCCCACCTGGAACCCTGCATCCAGCTCTGGGGTCCCTGCACAGGAAGGACATGGACCTGTTGGAGCGAGTCCAGAGGAGACCACCAAGATAATCAGAGGGATGGAGCACCTCTCTTAAGAGTAAAGGCAGAGAGAACTGTAATTGTTCAGACTGAAGCAGAGCAGACTCTGGGGTGATCTAATTGTGGCCTTCCAGGACCTGAAGGAAGCCTCCAGGAGGTGATCTCTGAGGTACCTTCCAACCCAGGCCATTCTACGATAATGCACCTGGTGCAAATTTGTCTTCTGCACTTGGTGCAAGAACACAAATGAATCCAGCTGGTTAGCACAAAAGAAAGGCTGAAGACTGGAGCCAAGGTTTTGAAGTGGGGACTCCCTATATTCATGACCAAAAAGGCTGTCTATTCTCAAGACTAGAAAGTGTCAGCATGGAAACTAATCTACTAATGAGGAACGTGACATGCTTCACTGCATTAAAAACAACACAACACCACCCACAAAATACACCCAAGGATCAGCCTTGGAAGCTCAGATGACTAGGCCTTAAACAAGACTACAAGGCATATAGGAGGAAAGGCAGGATCTGACAGATTATGGTAAATTCATACTGCTTTAGTATCACGTAGTTGTTTCTGTGGAAAAACATCCATAAATTACCAGCTCGAAACGTCAAATATTTGTATAAGAAGCATGTGTAACTCAGGACAAATACAGGGCCATGCGTTAACTCACCTACAGTTTAGGAAATGAAGTTCACAACCAGAGGACATGTATAGCTCTGAATCAGCGTAAAAAACGAAAACTACTTACCAGAGCAAGTGAGAATTTAATTTTATCTTCTCTATAGGGACTAGCCTTTTCCCCACCTACAGAGGTTTTCTGAACTCAAAATGCTGAAGGACCAAAATAAAGCATGCAAGCCTTGGACTCATTCCATGGTAAGGCAATCCCCTTCATGCTGGGGACATCAAAACTTGATGGCTTACTTCCTCTAAAAGGAATGGTCATGCAGCAGAGCAACAGCCTGCAGAACTACTCACTGTTGCATACAAATGCTTCTTCCGGGCACAATACTCATTTAAAGTACTAAGTAATAAAGAGCTGCAGCAAGAGCCAAGGACAGAAATTAAAACACTGGTATATTCAGAGATGCCAGAGAAGCTCTTTGCCTCACAGTAAGATCAATGACTGCATCTAAGTCTTCCATAATCACAAGCATTTATTAACAGTCATCAATGTAGACTGGGGAGGCAAGCGGGATGGCTGTTACTGTGAGTGAAGGAAACAAGATGAAGGGGCTGGGATGAACGAACACTGGCAAGCAGTGAGTTATTAGTGATCTCTCAACAGAAGCTTCTGGACAAATGACTGACTTGAGCAGCTTTCTTCAAAAAACATCAGCAGGCTCTGTGTCACATTTTGACGTTAACCTCATTCAAAATTTTGGAGCTAGTTAAGGGTTCTAGACAGGTAAACACACTTAGAGACCTCAAAGAAACACAGAAATACTCTCTTGCTTTCTGCAATTCAGCGTATTTATAAACTGACTTAATTCTGTCATAACTAAGTACTGCATTCAGCCAAGCTTCCTTGGGCCCCATCTTTTCCAGCTGTCACAGACAAAAACACTCACCCCATTTTACTGGCCCACTTGAGACAACAGAACAAAACAGCAGCTGCTTCCTCATCAGTTTGCTGTATTTAATAATGCAAGATCATGCAAACATATTCAGGAAAATAAGCTGGAAGAAGGAAGTGCCATGCCAGTGTCAGAATCCAGCAGCATCCATCAGAAGAACAGTAACAGCCAACTTCTCAATTGCAAATAGCTGTTTCTGTGCACTTCTGCATGGAAGCCACAAGAGCACTCTGTAACAGAACTTACTATAAATAATTTGTAACTGCTCTTACTGTTCTCTAATAAAGTAATTGGGATCCAGATTAGAAGACAAGTGGAAGACATGAACATATTGAAAGAAACTTGAGAGACAACTTGAACAGACCAAATATGTACAAAGTTCCTTAAAAGATTTTACTAAATTCTCAAATTACAACTACCATTAGAGAGATGGACCAAGAACATGCATCTGATTTTTGATGACTCAGTGCTACAGCTAACCATATCTCTTCAGACATGCTTTGTGAAGAATCATCTGCATTCAGTCATTCCCAAAACTGTGTGTCTGTATGTCAGCACACAGGTTTGTATAACTTAGTCAAAAATTCACAAACAAATTACTCACTCTTTTGTGCTGCCTGGCCAATCTTGCTTTAGTCTCCTCCAGTTCTTTGTGAATCTTCAGGACATGCTTATTCATCTTACGAATTGTGGAATGTAAGATCTCCCAGATATAAAACCTTGGAAAGACAAAGTTCAAAACACCACATTACAAAGTACTCCAAAATAGGAAACTAAATGTAGTTTCTCAACAGAAAAATGTAAGTGGGAGAACTAAAAAATCTAAGTATTATTTAAGGAGAAATCTACCAGAGTGAACGAACACTCAGCATACAGGAAAGTGTATTTGTAATGTGAGAAATCTTATCAATCAGTTCTTGCCTTTTTGTTGTAGTGCACTTCAGAGATAGAATTTTGTTTCATGTACACACTGCAAGACTACTAACAGGAAACTTGACTCCTCATATGGAACAGTTCTCCTGATGTCAATATGCAATGGATCAGTGTGGCACAAGTAGTGACACAACACACAGACACAGACTCTGTCTAGGAACAGTTCCACTTCAGCAGGCTTAGCTGCTACTAGCAAAATTATGTGCTCGCAGCAATCCTGTGCTGTCACACCAGCATTCATTCTCCAGCTCAGAAAGAAAAAATGTTAAAGTCTGTACTTTGTAGAAAGGCCTAATAGTACCTTAATCTATTTTTTAAAGTTTTTTAAGATTAAACTATGTACTGGCAACTTATAATAGCAAATAAAAGACAAATAACAATCCAAACCAAGTTCTTGTTACCTAGTAAAATCATGTGCCAGCTCTGAAGAAAAGATCCAGTTTGCCACTGCAGCACAGTCAACAATTTGTGTCCGAATCATCTTGTCCACAAGGACAGCAATCATCTGTATTTTGTGAAAGACAATACACACAGTCTGTGTAAAATATTGCAGCCTCAGATAAAACCAGAGATGATTTAATGCAACTCTGCATCAGTGGTATTATTGAGTAATTTCAAATACTTTAGCAAACTGGGTAGTCTAGCTTAAAACATTTCAAATGAGGGAATCTGTAAAAATTACATAAATCATTCTAGTTTTGTGAACAACCATACCTACTTCTGAAGGTATCACTCTTTGTTAGCATACATACTGCAGTATAAAAGCAAAAAATACAAGAATCAGAGTTGGAACTGAGGCCCTGAGAGACACAAGCGCTAGTATTTAACATCAAAGTACTCCAACCAGAGCCCATATACCTGTCAGATCACCATAATGAAGGAGCTGCTGTTAGCCTGCTCTGCCAGAACTGCATTGGCCTTCAAACGTGACAGTAAGCTTTTCTCTACAGGGCCCATTAACTTCAGGACAGAACGAACGAGCATCGTGGAGTCTCTGGAAGGGCTTACTGGCTACAGGCACTACTGCCATGATTCTGAGGGAGTTGCAAGCCATCTAGCAGGCAACTGCAGAGAAGAGTTACTGACTAAAGAAGATGCAAGCTGTTCAGAAAAAAGGGCTTATCTTAGTTACTCATGTGATTGAATGCCACAGTATCTAAGAACCACAGCCTGCACTGTATTTATCCTTACAACCACCCGTTGTCAAATGAGGAAGTGTAACAAAGCTCCTTTTAAGGAAGGAAAATTAAAATAACTGAATGAATCATACAGAGGACTCAGCACTCAACTTTCAAGTCCCAGGATAGTATCCTATGCTCTATTTGTCTTCCTGCATTGCCAGGAAGAATTTCTGATTTCTTAGCCTGGTCTTCCAAAAAACACATATCTAGGATTTTGAGAAAATATTTAATCTCAATGTTTAAGTTTCTCTTTTTGAAGTGCCCACCACCAGCTTGCTTTTAAATCCAGGGACTACTGACTCCTGCTGTTAAATCACTACCTGCAGCACAGACCACTCATTAGTGCATTAAACCCTACGAGCACTGTTGGCCTGATCCAAATCAAAGGGTGTTCCCATAGAAATGAGAATTGGGTGAAAAGCCTGAAAACAGACTCTGGACAAGTGCCCTGCTGTGAAGGCACCATTCCTTCTGTGTGACAAGGAGGTCGAGGACCCAGAAATACAAAAAGAATGATTGATCAGAAGCAAAAAAGACTGAACTGCTGTCAGTAAAAGCAAGAGAAGAAAATTTAAGTTCCATGATTAAGCAGAACAGCAAACAGCAGACTTAACTTTCGCACTTGATACTTTTTTTAAAAGGATCTTGATTTATTAATAAAAATCTAACATGACTATTTCATCTGGGTTTGAAATCTTCATTTCAGTTTGGTCATGCTGCAATACAAAGGAATGAAGAGGAAGCTGATACAGATACTACACTGCAGTAATGAAATTTCTCCTGATCCAGTTAAATGGCAGCAAAAAGTAGGTCAGACTGTAAATGTCACATTTTCAAGGTCAGTAAACTGGGTAATAAATTAAGGATGTTTTTAAAAAATCCTGCTTTTTGATGTAAGAGAGGTAACAGCTTGCATAGGTATCTTCTAGGTGCTCGTTTTTTCCTGATTCTCCTGATTCTCAAGTGGCTATCTATCACTTCATAGAATCTGACCTGTGCAACTGAGAGTACATTCCACTTTCCACCAACACAAACAAACTGGCAAGGAGTACTTGAAGTAACTAAGGCAGGCAAAGTCAGCCTGAGCTCCTCATGGATTTCTATTTGTAGAAAAACGACAGCTGAGATAAAACAAAATTGCTGTGAAGGAACTGAACAGCTTAAACAACTGAGGCACCTTTTGTAGGTCTTTTAGGGTGTTATTTCCTCTGGCTCAAGAATGAACATTATCACAGCACTGTCAGACTGATCTGCTCTGAACAGCCACTACTGCAGTTCTACTCACCCTGCCCACACACAATAGTGACTCCAGCTTGAGCTCTGTGTAATAACTGGATGGCTTTCACTAGCAATTGTTGGGGGAAATAAAAAAAGCCCTAAAAAATTCCTAGGCTTCCACATTTCTAGGATTGTGGCCTGTTTTAGATATGTGATCTACATATTATTTAAATTTACATATTTAGGTTGCCTTCCAATCTTGAACAAAACCATGGTTTCAGCAAAAGTTATTCTCTTTTCCAACAACCAGCAGAACATGAACCAAGTCTTAATGACAACTCTTGCCCTTTCACAGTGAACTCTTGAGAAAGAAGTAGCACCACTGACGGTACAAATTTCATGCCCAGCCTTCATTTTAGTAGTAACAACACTAAATACAATCTAAACTTTCCTTAAAATTACAATAGACAAATTATTTTTAAAGGACATAAAACAAACTGTACATTTTTTAAATTTACTTATGACCTCTCTGAGTCTCACAAAGGATCACAAAGATCCTTGACATTCCAGCCTCTTACCTGTGGATGATTCTTCCAAACCTCATACACAACCCTCAGAACATGGAGCTTCCCCTCATCACTTTCAGCAAGTGTTTTGAAGACTTCATGAAACCTTTTAATAGATGTAAATAGTCAATGGACAGGCTGGGAGTAGGTCAAAAGAGCAGCAGATACAAGACAAGTAGGTTTAGATTGCACAAAAGAAAATGATGTGATTATCTACACCATTTCTTTGACAACTGCTCCCTGGAAAATACTACCATCCTGAGCTAATAGTCTACAAAGAAATTACATCTCCTAAAAGGAACTTGCATTTTAGTGGTGAACCTATTTCCTGAAGCTAGGCTACAGTTCTCATGCTCTCAAAACCAGGAGGCACTTTTCTGCTTCATGTGCTTATCTATACACAGCTGAACCAAAATTTGCTGCCTTTTGAGCCTTAGACCTTCCTCTTAACATGTTTCCTCAACTTCAGACACTTAATCTAAGTGCCTCTTTTCCAAGGAGAGGCTGCTAAAAGCATCTATTTTAGCAGTTACTCTGACTGCTACACAGCATTCATAGCCCAGCTTATTGTAATATAACTATAAAGGATAAGAGGCTCTTCTTGATCTCTTGGCTGCCACTGCTGTTGTGCAGCAGAGAAAATGCCATGGTCTAAGTATTTGAATCACCCTGCCTCTTCTACTCCTGACTGCAGGTTACTACCTGCAGCTTCTTATCAACATTGCCTCTGTAGAGCTTCCAGGTGCATCATTTTGTAGTAGTTTTATCTATCTTTAAAATAGATACAATAGATAGAAAAATAACTCATTAAGATGCATGTGACTACCTTTCATGTAACAAAACCACTTAAAATCAACTCCAAAACACACAGGTTTAAAAATGTTATTCTAATTTTGCTAAAAGTGGTGCAGTAAATTTTTTACAGTTCCAGCATATCTTTAAGGGATGAACTCTAAAGCTTTTTAGGATGGATTTCGCTCTGCTTTGATAGACAGAAGAAATTAAGAGCAGACTGTTTTGAAGTTTCATGTTTTATTTTTCTTTCTTTTTTTTTAATACAGATCTAATTGTCCTAGATTCATATTCATAGTACAAGATATTGAGACGGCAGCTACCCAGCCTCTGAAATGTAGTGAGAATCCCTTTCTCCTCACCATAATCAGCAAATGAGCAGTACAAAATGAAGTAATTTTCCAAACCTGTCTTGTTTAATTCATTTACATCACATGGCTGCAGTGTATGTATTTTAAATTCTATCCATATATGCATTATCCAAGATTTACACTACCTTTCCTTCAGTAAGCAGTGTCATTAGTGTTCCTAGTCATATTGCTTTGTGGAGTACCTACTTCACTGCTGAAGCTTGCACTCCACTTCTTTTGTCATGCATTTCACTGTTAGAATTAAACTGTTCTGTAAGCCCCCAAATAATGCACATATCATACTTACTTTGCCAGGGCACTGAAGGAGTGGCTAAAAGACTTTGCAGCTAGATGGAGCAGAGTCTGAACAAAGACTTCTATTTTCAGAGGGTTGAAAGTAAATCCTTCACCTGCAAATTATTTGAAGTTGAAACTAAGAAATACTTCAAGTAGCCCGTAAGCTACTCTTACATGATTTTAGCTTTAGATTTCACAACAGTTCCATCAACAGAGTTTTGCAGCACTGAGCAAGGAGCTAGTCAAGACTCTTCCAAAATGTGCAGAGTTTTGCCAAGGAGAAGATGTGCAGAGAACTTCTTCACCAAGACATAATTCTGTCAGAGACACAGCCACCCCACCAAATGTGACAGCACAGAAGGTCAACAAAGGGAACTGCAGCTGTGCACCAAGATGAGGGCCTGAAAGGCCATAAGGAAGGGGGTGTGCGTGAGGATGAGTGGGATCATTAAGATACAGAGCCTGACCATTTAGGATATAGAAGGGTCCAGCAGGCATGTACAGGAAATATGGCTACTAGGGTGAACGGTGTCAGGTGCCCTCCTGCAGCTGAAGACAGGCAGAAGGGAGAGCATTAAGAGTGGGTAATGCCTAAAGCAAATTAGGAAACATGACAGTGGATCTCAGAGAAAAAAAAAATCCACTAGATTATTGTTGCTCTCTGCCTGTGTAGCTGAACCCTTGCAAATACTACAAAAACAATGAAGTATTTGCCATTATTTAGATTACTTCTAACTTCCTCTCACACTCCTCACTCCATAAAACACTCAGGCTTTAGGAATCAGTGCTGTCTGATGCTGCAAAGCTAAGGAGAATGTGCGAACTCCCACTGTGAGTTTCCATCCGTGGAACATGCCTTATCTGTTGTGGGACTGCACAGAGGGAGGGAAGCTCCTAGGGCAGAAGCACTGAATTTCAGGGGTGAGGATGACAGCACGAACTGCCTTATGCCACTGAAAGCAAAGGGGATGTTAAATTCTTTTATTCCATCAGTAATTTCAAGAAAACACACCTCAAGCACCAGGTTACCTCTATTAGGAAAAACAGGCAGGCCTCTGCATGCAAGATCTTTACAAAAAAATCTAGCAGTGGTGTATTTACCTCTAAATTTAAACCAATTGCAAGAAGGAAGAGCATGCAGGTCTGTGAGCCAACACACCCATAAGCTCCAAGGGATAGCAGATCACAGAATAAATGACAGCCCATCAAAGTCTACCTGCTTGTATCTTACCATCATCATCATCCTGGTTTGGATTAGGCACATCTTTTAAAATGCTGAAGATTTCATCATTGCTGGCTTTATTTTTAATTGCAATTGTTAAACAGAGTGCCACTGTATATCCAGGAAGAGACCCTGAACAAAAACAAAGAGGTCAAAAACATGGAAAGGCAAGTAAGGGAGCACTTTTAACATCAGTCTGTCTCGCAGAGAAACAAGTAACTTTCCCAGCTACACCTAAAACTAGGTGTTTCCAATACAATTGTCCACATCAATATGCCATAAAATTGCTCAACACATTTTCTGGTCTTCATGTAAAATTCAAAACTTGGGGTAGAACCTCTAGACCTGAGCTCAGGCAATCACTTTTCCTCACTAAAGCTCTACTTCAGTTTCCACAAGGTTTCTAATAATACAATACTTTCTTGTTTTTCCTCACTGTATCTTTGATGGTGACACTTTTATGCTTAGGATTGTATTTACACCAAGCAATAAAAGGAATAATAAGGACCCTCTCTACCTCAATCTTTACAGTATCTGTTCCTTCCTATGCTCATTAAATCAAGTTTACTGGTAAAATATTCTAGTGCTTCATGAAGTTCAAAAAATAATTTTTCATTATCACTTCAGATGCTGACTTTTCCATTGTATTGTGCCCAAACAGGGAAAATAGATGAACTGTCCAATTTTAAACTTCTGGCAAATAACACTGCACACCACCACAACTATATCAGCAATAGTAGCTTGACAGATCTGATTTTCTTTTCTTCACAAGTAGTATATAGGATTTTATTCGAGAAATCCATGCTCAATACACATTAATTACTCATCTAAAGCATATTTACCCCTGTGAAAAATCACACGTATTTATTTGAGCTGTATCCTTTTTTATGAAGACAACTCATATTACAGTTGATCTAGTGTGCTCCCTTTCTCTGAAATACTTCTTCAACTTGACCACCAGTAATTTTAATACTTACTGTTACTCTCATCTCCATATTTGTAAATGCACACTGGATTAGCAGGACTGAGGACAGAAAAACTTGCTGGAACAATGTCTATTATTCGCTGATGATAGGAGAGTCTGGAAATAAGTTTCACAGCAGTAGAATTAAAATGGGAATAATACCACAGCTAATGACTGGTTTATGATGTTTTTTCTGTATTTAATGTCCATATAACAAGAATCAGGATGCTCATACACAGAATGGTAGTTTTTGCTGGGTAGTAAGAGCTAAGTAAACCAAACTTACTAGTAGATTCTTTCTATTTTAAGTCTGTGATGCTAAGAGTTTCATCCTCATACAATTAATTTGCCTTGTGAAAAGGCTGCCTGGTAAAAAGTTTTATGCAAAAACCTGAGATGTGCTGCAGAAAGCTAGTAAGGTGTTGGTATTCAAAGCAGGAAAAGTATTAAACTAGACATCTTCATTTTATTTCCAGCTTCATTTCACTCCCACAAAGGCTTCATTTGTTACCATAGTTTTCAGTGAAATGGAAGAGTGCCATAGAAAAAAATTGCATTTGTTGGGCAGCACAACACATTCACACTTCTGATATGGAATTCACTCAAACCTTTAACTGTTTTAATGTTGGATGCTGAACAACATAGGTTTTTTCAACATTTTGTTCTTTCTCTCTCCTATACCACCCTAATCTCAACAACTTTAAGCCCAGACTACTTATCAGAACTACTGATTATGTAGTCTTGTTGGGTTTGGAGATTTTGTTTGTTTGGACAGTTGTTTGTTAGTTTAAAGTAAATGACCATCAGAGGCACCTAGAAGAATCAAGACCAGATTCTCAATTTTTAGTACAATTAATGGTCAGTTCCCTCTATTTCTGTGAATGCTGAATACTTTCCAAGAAAATATGCCTAAATTCTATTTCTTTCCATCCCTGTGGTGAAGCATGTCTTTACCAACTATGGATGTGCATGGATAGCTCACTACCATCGGCATCACCTGTTTTTCCTTCTCTCTAAAGCAGTGTCCTACAGCAGATAAATCCGATTAAAAATCATACAAACAGACTCATCACTTAACTGAAAATTAATTTTAAGAACATATGTGCATAAGACAAGAGTCAAGTTAAAAGGACTCTGGCAGTATTCAGATGAAACTTTGCCTGGAATGCAACTGTGGAAAGATCTTACTTACCGCATGCACTTTTCCAAAACCTCTCTCACAAATTTGGGTTTGGGTTTCTCAAGGTCCTGAGTAAGACAATCTGACCTATCAAAGGATAGAATGCAATGGCTTTTAGAAAAAGCATTTAGTCTCTTTTGCATTTGGTTTGATAGTACAAAACAATCAGTCTAAAGACAATAGGGGTGCTGAACTCTAGGAGTGTAGGCACTTTTAAGCCATTCAGGTAAGTTCATCACCGCTTCCTTACTGGCAATTAGCATTCTTGGAATCTCATCTCTGTGTGATAAATTTTCAAGTAACTTCCCTTCCCCCATCACATTAAAAACAATTTGTGGCTATGGTTAGCCGACTTTCCCTTTCTTTAGGAAAGGAACCTTGAGTGATTTCATAGTCTGTTTATCCCTCAGCTCTTCTGGCTGATTTCAAATGCATTGCAGTGTAAAGAAAAGCCTCTAATACAGTTACTTGCAAGATTTGTGAAAAATTGCACCTTGTGAGAGAGATCCACATAAGCACTGCCATCAAGGAACATCCAGGCAAACTAAAGTCAGCACTTTGAAGACTGCTGCCTGGTCAGCCAACATGGATGTATGCCAGGATAGCCACCAAGACTTAACTCCACAAGAGGACAGTACAAGAAATTTAAGTAAAGCCACAGAACTCTATCAGAAGAATGGCTCTCAGGACTCTCAAGGAAGACCACCCACAGAAAGCAGGCACAGTCACAGGCTGTGGAAACTACTACATGGAGGACTTGGCCTCAAGGCGATGTCCCTTGCTCCATGGGTGCTTGGAATGGAAATCTCAGGGGACCTGTGCTCAGCTCAGACATTAATGGACTCCACGGAGCTTCTGACAGAGATGCAAGCTCAAAATGTGGAATAAGTAGTAACAGGTGGCAGGGCAAGCTCTGAGGCAAGTGCTTCAAGTACTAGGGTTTGGCAGGTGGGAAAAGGACAAGGTCTCAAGGATGAAATTTATAATAGAAGGTTTAGGGTAGGGCAGAGAGCAAACCAACAGAATGAATATAGGATACAAAGAGTCAGCGCAAGCCATGAAAAGTGAAGAAAAAGTATGGGGAGTAATTTTAGAAACTTTGCTAGCAACTGACAGAAACTGCAGGACAAATCAAAGGAATCACATTTCTGCTTCCCCTCTCTAAGGAATGCTTACATTGGCAAGAGATTTATCCCAAAGTTCACTAAGGACAATACAGTGACTAAAGAGATTATCAAGATAATCTACCACTGAGTGCTGGTGCACAGATTAAGAAAGGCCTCTGATAAGATAGAGGAAAGCAATTAACAGGGCCACCATACTATGACACTTTCTGGATGTGTTTGAAATATTAAAAGTTTTAGCAATATCAGGCTTGAATCCGAAGGATAGAAACTTACCAGTCTTCCCAGCTCCAACGGAATTGAAAGTTGCTCAAGTGGTGAGAAAACCAGTTAATAAATCTTCATTAAAAGAAAAAGAAAGCAAATGTCAGACTGTAGGAAAACTTTCAGTAAAGCTTTTCTTATAAATGCATTCTACTTTTCCAAGATGAGCCTAAACTCAATAAACTATTACAGAATTTAACAGGCATTTGTGTTGACAGATAGAAAAGACTCAGTTTGGAGAGTCAGAAAGGTTTTATAAAACAAGTAGCCTGCCACACGTTTCACATGAAGAGCTGAAGTATTAAACTACCAATTAAAATGTAAACTTACTGTGAATATGTAACTTCCACATTTTTGACGGGTCATTAACCACTCTCCTACTCAGTGCAGACTTCACTGAAAGGGTGAAATCACCACCATTCTCCTCCTTTGGGTGGCACGTATGCCAACAACTTCCCTTCCAAGTCACCCCCCACCACTAGGGAGCAGGCACAGTGCCAGGTAACAGAGTGCCACACAACCATGAACAACTTTGGACATGGAAAAGTAGTCACCCATCTTAACTGCCCTGCTTAGACAGCCAGACTTGTGGCCTCCAGGGGGGTGTTCTTGGCAGGAGAAGCAAGCAGTCAATCCCCTCCTCTGCAGATCACTTAATGCCAGAGCTCACAAACCATTTTGGATAACATCAAGTAGCTCTAACAAGGCTTTCTGACAACTCTTCAGACAGCCTTTTTTGTTTTCTTCCACACTGGATATCGAGGAATGTACTCCAGCATCTTTAAAATACACTTACCTGTCCACGCATGTTGTATTCATTGTGTCCAAACGCATGTAGAGCATTTCTGTTGCTTGTGCAAGCTTAAAGTTTCTTATTAAGGTTTACAAAAAAAAGTAGGTGAATCAGATGCTTTTCCCTTCAAGTTTTTAATAGAATGTCAACAACTTTTTGCACTGGCAGCTCCCTCAGCCTACTCCAAAATTAGGTAAATCAAGTAAATCCACAGTGGAGAAAATGAAGAATATTGTGAGTTTCACCCTCTAATCCCAGGCTGTTCTTTCATTACTGGAACAAGACTGCTGGCTTCTTCTACAGAATGACAGAATTCACATCATGCAATAAGCAATGCAAGTGTTACAGGCAAAGATTCCTGCAGCTACTGTAAAATATTAGTAGTATTTATTACTATCCCATTAGCCACAGAACAAACAAAATAAAGACTGCATTGTATAAATGCTCCTCAAGAGCACAGAAAGGATACAACTTGTGGTAAAGAGCCAGGCTGAAGTTTGCACAGCTCTATCAGGAGTGTTGTGTACATGACTTCAATATGTGGTGGAGATGGCAGCTGAAACAACTCTGCAAATATTACCTGTAGGAGAGGAAATCACAGAGTAAGAGCACAGTCCAATGTGGCCTGCACAACTCTCAGCTTCACAGCAGTGGCCATCAATCTTAAACAATTACCTATCCCAAAAAACCTGTATTTTTCTGTCAAATGCATGTTCCAGGAAAAAAAGAGAGAACCAATAAAAGGCAGTTGTAACACAAGACTGTACTAATGCAGTCCACTCTAACTGCTCTGATCATTTCATACTGACACAACACTAGCATTACACATCTATTATGCCTAACAAACATAGCATGTAACTGTAGAAATGGGCATAGTTATATGACCTACTGCAGTGACACCACAGGATCTGAGAAATGCTGAAATTATTTGATCCTGTGGAGTAATGAAAAATAAAGCCTAAGCACTTAGTATGCAAAGAATATTCACATTAAAATTACATTTATATCTTTTCCATTGAGTCCTCTTTTCTCGTGTACAAAACAGTATATAAATAAAGTCACAACTTTAAACTGAGAATTACAAACAGCATTTAATACAACAAATACATACATGCACTACCCCTTGGAAAAACCCTTGTAAGAGCCCTGAAAATAATCCTGCAGTCAGCATTTGTGTTTTTATTTTAAAGTTTGCCTATAATAACAGCATGTCAACCTCTGAGTGCTAGAAAAAACAGTCATCACTGTACAACATCCACCTCTGAGTTTCTGTTTATTTTGTATTCCATTCTCAACCAAATTTAAATTACATCAAAGGAGTCGGGAAACTTTGATTCATTACGGTTGATCAGTTTCCTCTTTAAACTTCTGAATAAAGCTTAAAGGAGCCTTTTTTTTTTTTAGGAAAGTCTTACTTGTATAAGAAATCAACATCCATTTATAGATTTCAAAAACAGCACATGAAAACACATTGAACTAGAACTTGTTTTTCTAAGGAAAGGACTTGAAAGCATCAAGAGACTATAAGATGCTGGGGAACCTTTCTGTCAGCATAATTTGGACATATTTTCAGACAGATATGGCCAGAAGGTAGGGAGAACTCTGTTAAGCAGAAAATGGCTCCATTTTTCAAGATAGGAAATAACTGGACAATTGGCTGCATTCTGAAACTTTGAAATTTCACAGATTGAACTGTTGTTGAAAGCTGCGTACCACTAACATGACTGTTGATGAGACACTGTCAGAGAAACCTATGCTAAGCCTTAAAAACTCTAGATCTTCATTAAAATTCAGCAGCCAGACAAATAATAGATATGCATAGAATTTGCACACTTTTTTTTTCATCACTTTTTACAGCACTTCAAGATACTGGAGGTAAAATCACTGAATATATTTCAATGTTAAGGCATAAAATGATTACTAATTTTAATACTGTTTACGGTAATAAATAAATTTAATATTGTTCTGAATTCAGAGTAAAAAAACCCCAAGGTTATCAAAACACATGCAACTTCCCCACAATCAGAATATTTGGAATTTTGGTGCCAAAAGGAATTCTCAATCTCACTTTAAAATTAACATTCTATATAGGATTATTTCTTGTCATAATTAGCTCTGAAATTTGTGCTTATAGTTACTTCTTCATAAAGCCTTTATATTACAAGTTGCTGTTACTGTAATCTGTTGTTCTTTTTCCAAACTCTTCCACGTTTAATCACCTTTGCATTAAAAATAGATTTTTCTTATGTTTAAATGGGAGTTTCTTATATTTCAGTTTGTGTACATTTCCTCCTGTAGTTTAGCTCAAAATTGAATGCACCAAGTTAAAATGACAAGAAAAGCACACAACTATCACTCGACTGTATATAACTTCTCATTTAAAAGCTGCTGGTTGAATTTAACAAAATTCTGGTTGATTCCCAAATCAAACTGTAATTTAAGGAACCCATAATGCAACTAACTCATGAAATAACGGAGCTCCAAAGAAGTGATATGTGAAATCCATACCTCTACTATATGGTAGTTCAAAGGGATCTTGTTATTTCCTGGATAGCTCAACAGCTGCGCGGCACTGCAAAACCACAGGTACATTTAACTCAAACGTAACACAGCAAATGTAATGAAAATCAAGCAAGAGAATTACAGAAAACGCGTAACTCTGGGCAAGGGTTTCCATAAAAACAGCACCAAACAAACCAATGATCCTTCCAAAAATCTGTTATTCAACCCACAGAGCACTAAAGAACAGAAACAGCACAAGGACTTGCTAGCACCGCCCAAACTACGATCTGTAACAATGTACTCTCTGTGCAGCAGTAACATCGCTTCAACACTGTCCTGCTATCCACAATCGTTTGGCACAAAAAGTTGCCATGATCAGTGTATGTGCCACCTGTACATGAAAAAGGGGAAAAAAAACCTACTCCAAACAATTAAATGTTTGGAATGACTTGAAAGCACAATTAAGCTAATGGTTAATTTAAGAAACTCTCATGTTTCAAATGCTTACTCTTTTAATCAGGTCATTAGCACCTTCCATTTGTGCAAAGCAAATCACTGCCTCTTTGGCACATCTTGGATCTCTCTTTGTCCTTTACTTTCCTCCCAGAACTAACAAACACTATCCCAGTAACAGCAACACTGAATTTCTAGTTTCTGCTGGATCAAACAGCTGCAACCACAAAACTGTATCACATGCCAGCACCAAAAACATTATTTCTGCCCATTTCATGCATATTATCTAGGGTTTGGCAGTTTTGATACAGAAGTGTGACAGTTGTGGCAAACCATCTTGGTTATCAATTACCCACATCAGACAGTTTGGGCAGAAATGAAGAAAAGTGCCCTAGGCACAGCTGAATTGAAACTGTTGATAACTGGACCTGTAGTAAACTAAATTATCTCTGGCATGTAATTCCCACAAGAAGCACAACAAGGAAGTGTCCATAAACACCAGTGTTCTGTCAGCTGCAGATGAACCAGCTCCATGCTCACTGTCCCAAACAATCAGCATTCCAGGAAACACAACACAACCACATTTTCCAAAGAGGTCCCATGAGGATAAGGCGTGTCTGCATACTTTCTGCAGCACATTCAGTATTATCAAGGGATTCCCCTCCCAAGAAACCACTGCCCCCTGGATTACACAGACTCTCTCTTATCTGGATGTTATGGATACACAGTATTCCCAGCAACAGTTTCACCACAGATAACTGTATTAAATAAACTTTCACCACCAGCTTAAGGAAACATTTGCTCTGGAGCTCTTGCCTACCCAGTGCCAGACATATCCCCAGTGTCCCCATGCTTTGGCAGCGTTTAAAAAGTGCCAGGCCCCACAGTACTAGACTCCTCCTACCAAGTCTTTCTCTCTTTCCAGTGGGATTTGATGATGCAGTGAAGGTTCTCCTCTATTACAAATCTCTCCACGGAGTGGCTGCCAGGCATGACAGGACCCTGGTAAGAAAGAATGAAGACTCATGAAGATCACTGCTAATGCAGTGGTACTGCAAGCTGCAAGCTATCTTAGATACATCTGCAGGCAGAAAAAAAAGTAGTCCAACTTCTACATAAACACCATGAGGTCTCAACTGCCCTATATCCTTCAGGACTGAAACGCTGGTATGACACTTCCACACCAACCTCAGAGTCACTTATGTTTAAAACAAAATGAATACTAGGACTCATTACAATAAGAAATAGGAACAAAATTAGAGAACATGATTCTTAAGTTCACAGAGCATCTGCTTCTTGCTTTGCTTTGTGGGGTCACTGGGTAGGCTACCACCATGCAGCCTGGGAAGAAAATCACAGCTGAGCTAGACTATGACAAAGAAATAAAGCCATGGAGTGGAAACAATACACGCTTCACTGCAAAATTCAGGGGTCAATAAGCGAAAGGAAAAGGCAGCAGACTCATGCAAAGGGAGGTATGAAAGCATTCGAGGAAAGCAGGATATATTCTTTCCCTGCACTCCTTTGTTCCACAATATGCATCAACAAATTTTAACTCATGATAAATACTCCAACAAATACCTAGTCAAGAAAAAGACAAGAGTCACCAATTTTCTGGATGCAAAGTCTAATTCTGTGAATGCAGTGGCATTAGGAAATTCAGTCAACATCGTCCTCTAAATGGCAGCATCACAACATTTTACTCCCTAACTTCTGCTCCTCTCAAACTTGCTTTTTACAGTAGCTTTGTCACTTAGTCCATTTCTGCAGAAGTACCAAAGCAAAATTGCTGCTGGCCTTCCAACCACTCACTTATTCACTGTCCTGGGAGAGAGGACATCACATTTTAACCAACATTGCCCCAGGAACCTAACTGTGAAATCCACTCACCATTCCCCACAGCAATCACGTACCTCAGGGTCATCCGTGTAGTCAAACATCCTAAAAATAACCCTTGGCATCGGGTACACAGAGTCTTCAGTGTGAGGTGGGGGTGTGAAGGGAGGCAGATTGTGTTGCAGTGCCTCACAGAGAACGCTGTCAAAAGCCAAGTAGGGCCTCAGGATGTGCCGCTCTTGCCAACGGTCTTTTTTCAATTTCTGAATCTGAGACCAAAGGCAGTCCAAATACTGAAGGAAAAGGTGAGAAACATTAGATCTGCTGAATCTCTGAACAAAAATGGCAGTTTCCTGAGCTATTTGAAATGTATACATATTCCATAATGTATTCAGAAAAAAACAAAGTTTTTTAAACGGCTGATTCAGTAAACCAACCAAATAATTTAAGAACTTAAAATGGCAGAATTATTCCTAAGTACATACAGTTTTGTATCAGTAAAATTTAACTGCTGGCAATTTTTTTAACACCAACAGGCACCTCAGAAGTCCCAGTTAAACTACAGCAGGGAACAATCACTACTCATTGGTAGTACTAAAAGTCACAATATCCCAGCATTCTCACAGAGATGCACTGACACCTGTGCAGCCAGCAATAATCTTGCTTTGTTTAATGACTCCTTGCCTGAATGAAAATTTCAACTTAAAACATTTGCAAGAAATGTATTCACATGGAAGGGCTTTGCATCTACTGCAATTATGACACTACAAAATGTGAACAAATATAGTAACAACTAGCACCTGATATGACCAGTTATGTCTGCAGGTGCTGTGGGTCTCAAACACAGTCAGCTAATCTCTCCTGTACTGAACTAAATGATGAAATTCAGATACTGGCCAGGCAAAAAACTCATGCAGAAAAACTGATCAAAATCAGAAAGGGCATCCCACCAAATTATGTTTAATAAATTAATTTTTAAGACTGTGACTTAATTAGAAAAGTGAACACAATCTAAGAGGACCAAGTTGCAAAATATCCCAGAAAATCAATTTAGATCCCTCTTTCCAACATTAATCCTGAAAGTTAGGAGAAAGAGAAAATCCCAAGAATATCCAAAAAGGCAAATCCACCCCTAAGCTAGCCAGATGCCATCTCTCCTCTACAGTGTTTTTGGCTTTATTGTAAATAAAAACTTCTGCATACATTTCTATGTATTTATTTAGCACTTCCTAATGTTGAGAAAAAACAAAGCCACTATGAAGTTTTCTTTCTTGCAGAGGGGAAACGTTTAAGGGTAAGCAAGGAATTACATACATTCTGTTTCACACAAAATGTCCTTTTAACACGAAGGCCTTTAACTTGCAGCTCAAAATCAAACACTACAATTTACTTGTAACATTTCCTCGGAGCTTGCAGCAAACAACAGAATCCCCTTCTTCTTACTCAACTCAACCTCTGATTTTGGCCCAATACTTGGGAAAGAACTGCCCATACAGAACTTGTTGGAGTCAATGGCAAACAGCAGGCAAATCAAAGCAGCCATACTTTCAGAGATGCCTTCTAATTTCGTGATAAAAGAACACAGTAAAAATTATTTTTTGAACTTTCTGAAGGAAAGCATAAAGTCCAATCACCTCTTCTTGTGGATGTGGTTTGTCAGCAGTCCACACTTGCAGCATGGGCACATGAATCTTCTGGCGGCGTCTGTTTAAACAGGAGAGAAAACCTGACCTTTAACAGACTAATTCAGGGTAGCAGTTTTGTTTTTATTGTGAGCGTACATCTCTTCAGCTGATGAAGTCTACAGTATATAAAATAACTCTATTATTGTATCTTAACATTAACTTGAAGCACCTAGACAGAAAGCACTGCACAGCACTAATGCAACAATCTACAAATATTAACAGCATACTTCAACTCCAGCTACTTCAGCATAAAAGTAACAAGACTTTAAACATACCTTAGAATTAGACAAGACCATCAAACTTTTCAAATTCAAAAATGTTTAGGGCTTTGTTCCTCCCCCAAAATGGTTCACATCTAAAGCTCTAGAATACTAATAATCAAAGCTATTACTTCACAGTTAAATAGACACCAAAGGGAATGTTTCTAACCAGTTACAACTTACTTCAGATAGCTTTCTGTCTGAGATAAGAGACGATCCATCTCAGCATCCTTTTTCTCATATAACTCCTTTCCAACCCAAGGCAAAGATGATAGAAATGCAAACATATACCAGTCACATCTCACCTACAGGAAGGCAATACACCAAACCTGAGCATACAGGTAAGCTCCAGCAGACTTTGTACACATACACATCTTAATTTAAAACATCAGCAAGTTGTTCTGGGGGAATGTAAAGACCAGCAGTAGCAGATTGGATAGGCAAGGCACAAGAAAAAAACATTTATGTTTGAAAAGTATAATTTTGCACTTGCCCGGTGTTAGACAGACTTAAAAAATGGGACAAATGGGATCACTTTCAAAGTTATTTTGGATATTATCAGAAAAGCTAGGCACTCTGCAACTGTCAGAGTAAGGTAAAATAAACTCAATTCCACCACTTCACTATAAAGGACCACACTTTCCTACTGTGTACATATTTCCCAATTGCAACAGGCTCCTGTTACTAATGCTCAGGAAACTGTATTTGTCAATCCATTTAGGTTGCTCTCCCTAAAACCTCCCTGCTCTAAGCATAAGTACAAAACAGACAATTGTGAAAACAGCCCCAGGGAGCCTACAGATCTTTTGCTTACTTGGGGTACGTCCTCCTCCTGTGTCACACTCACAAAGTTCTCAAACATAGCTACCATCGATGGTGCAGCTATTACATGACAATTCACGAGATCGGACAGAAAACGAACCTGAAGAGATAAAGAATGTTCTAAATTAATACTTTTTAAACTGGCTGCGCAAGAACAAATAAACATTACTGAAATAATTAAACAAACCACCAAAAAAAGTATAATACTCATTCAGTATCAGAAAGGCTGAAATACTACACACTGTACAGACTCAGCTTTCAATGCTAGGAAACAAGCATCATATGCCCTGCCTAATATCTTGTTATAATGTCCTTAATCCCTCCCACTGCAATAACATTTTAAGGATAATATTCCCAATTAAGAAATGGCAGAAAACATGCAAACTGATATTACAAAAGAAAACCCTTGTACTTCTATCTATTCTATACAATATCAGATTACTAAAATAGCAGAAATTACAGCAATTAAATCTATTAGCAAAAGTGTCCTACAGTTGACTGAACATCAGTCTCTTGACTAGAATCTTAATTTTCACCAGCGGGTTTGAGAAATAGTTAGGGAACTTGGCACTGGGCTTCTAAATCAGAGGCTGCTGAAGTTCTAATACCTTTCAGCAGACAAAATCTATAAGCAGCAAGAATGGAGCAAATGGTTTCAAAGACACGCAGTACTTAAAACTGACTGCTTGATCTTCGCCCCTCATCATGAGAATGAAACCAGACATCAAAAACAGCTTTTACGAACTACAGTATTCATTTTCTTTTCAATTTTTTTTTTCCACAGGAGCCACAAGATCGTCATGTACCAATGAAAGCACATTGATTTTTCTTTGTCTTTTACATTTGACTGAATAACAAGCAGCAAGAAGCATTTGTTTTACACAAATTTAATTTTTCACTGTGAAAAAGATACAGTTGGAAGTAAATTTTGCAAATGTAATATGATTCCTCATCCCTGAAGAAGAAAATACTTCTCACATAACACTTATTTCGTTTTGAAATATTTACAGTGCACTGCACATTGATTGCGAGAAAGACTGCAACACAGATTGCAAGGCCCAGCTCTTCCGTAACAAAAAGGTAAAAGGAGGAAAGAAAAAGGACATGAAGCAAATAGACAAACAAAACTCCACTTACTAAATGCACAGCTTCATTATACATGTTTACTTTCAGACATTCTTTAAGCTGACGAATCATGGCTTCCACAAATTCCCCGCCAAAATTGTAGTTCCTGGCATTCAGCAATCCCACCAATGTCGTGTAAACAGTAAGCTTTTCTGGTAGCAGACGTGCGCTGACACAGAAAAAGAAACACTGCGTTAGTTGTTTATCCATCATGTGCCAATTGGCCACTTCAGAGCATCTTAGAATCTGCTTGCTATAAGTTAAACTTGCCTCATGAGGAAACAAGAAAAGACAGCTAAACGTGATCTTAGTTTTTATCCCCTGGCTAATATCTACAGATAGTATTTGCATTTATTTATATCCAACTGCTAAGTATAAAACAGGATTGGGCAAATACTATCAGTGACAGAATTTATTGCAAGAATGCAAGCAGTTGTTTTAAGTTCACAATTTAGAAGTAATGCCATTACACAGCACAGAAAAGGCCAGGTCCTGCTGTAAAGACCTAATTTTCCTCCACCGTTTTTGTATGCATGTGACTATACTTCCAGGGGTGTCTTTCTGCTCTGGGGGAAGGAAGCACATTCCTTACCTTTTATTAAATATATTGCTACAAAATAGACTTGAAGTTTCTGCAAAACCTTAGGACAGTGTATATAGTCTCCACCACGCCCTTCCTTCGGACTTGTTTCACCTCCTGCCAGAGACCCCCCACAACCCCACCGAGTGACCCTGACATGGCACCTCTGCTCCTGCACTTCGGGAGAGATAAAAATAAGAGCTGCCAGCCACCAGAGAGCCTGGTTTCTGCTCCTCACCTTCCTAGTTCCTCTCCTCTAGCAAATGGGCTTACAAAGACACATCATTGCCAGGGAGGAGAAAGCATCACAGATAACGCAGGTGTTACATAGCTGCTAACTGAGTGTTAGCAGCCAGTAACTTAAGAATTTCACGTGGAAACAGGATTTTGCCCTGTGTTCCCACAGCTACGGCAGGCTAGTTCTGATATTTCTTCTGCCTGCTTTGAGCCTTTATACATATTTCAAGTCAAAGCAATGTAAAGAGGTCTTTTTCTTGAATTATAACTCAGTGTGTAATGAGCTTATTCCTCCGTTTCTTTCATGTGTAGTAAGACAAATTCAATGCCATGACAGCAATCAGGAACTAAAGCAATTCATGGCCTTCCAATTGCTTTAAACACTTAAACTTAGGCACAAAAAAAGCATGCCCCATATTCCCAGACCTCCTCCATACATACACAGTACACAGTATTCTTAGTATCTTGCTTTTGTAATTTGGCAGATCAGCTTCCAAAACACCAGCTAGGCCCTCCAGGTTGCTCTCCAAAGATGAATTACTCTAAAACAAATAAAAATAAAAACAAAACTACCATTTCATCATCAACCAGGCAAAAATGACCTAAGTCCCACTCCCACATGTAAGACAGCGAAGTTGGACAAGAGCATCCTTTCACGTCCCCTCATTTTTCAGGGCAACAATCCGCTTCCACCAGCGGCGAAGACCTGATCTCGCAGATCTGTGCTCTGAGGAGCAGCCACTCCTCAGAAGGGCTGCAAAACCTGACACCAGCTCAGGAGCATCCCGGTAATGCGGCCGAGCATTGATTAACAACACGGCACGAATCAAAACACCTGGCTTTCCAGAGCACAGTCATCTTTTGTTCTTTCACCCCCTCCTCCCTCAGCCCCATTATCGGGAGTGGATACTTGTGCCGCAGGCAGGCTGACCCGTTAATTCCTTCCCTCACATCCTTCGCAGGCTAGAAACAGGAACATCAGCACCACTTTAGATACAATGGTAACTACTCCCTGCCCGTTCACCGCTCACTGTTTAAGCACCATGTCACGGTTTAAGCACTTGCCCGCCACAGCACGTGGCTTTGCAAAAACGGCAGCTTTCCATCCGTTTAATAAAATAACTATTTTCTCCGGGGGTCTCTACTACAGACGAAGCGCTCCCACACCAGGCAGGGGAAGGAGAGGGGGCGCAGGGAAACAAGGCTTTAACAGCGCCGAGCCGCCGGCCCGCCTACCTTCTCTCCGACCCTGCAGATGAGCGACTCGAGCCTCTCCTCGATCTCCGACGGCTCGGACGTCCTCCGTCTCTTGTGGGGCTGTCCTGCTCCAACAACAGAGCGGGCACAGCGTTACCGCGGCCGCAGGAGCCCTCCGCCGCCCCTGCATCCCGCCCG